>PNEQ01074640.1:0-36174 GCA_003012365.1 Medauroidea extradentata
ATTCAACCAGCAGCCAATCGTTCACATTAATGTCTTTTTCTTCAATTTTGTGAACACGTGATGTTGATGGTGTGTTCTTAGACTTGTTAATTGGATTTTTCATGTCTGGTAAAGGTATGGTGTTATGTAAAACACCATCACTAGATTTTGGCAAATCATTAGCAGGCATATCATTTTCAGACATGTAACTTACACTCACGTTGTCTTCGGCCACATCATCAGCTACACTCACATTAACTTCTTTAGACACATTAGCTACGTGCACATTATCTTCACAAACACTGTTTTCAGACATGTTGCTCTCATTTTCACTAGGGTCCTCACTGCTATCAAATGTGACACTTTTTCCTGCAACCACTTGGAGTTTTTTCCCTTGTCTACACTTTTTAGGAGCATCACCATACCTCATGTTTTTCAATAAACTGACGAAACTAGCATCAACAACTCCAGCATGATTTTCATTGATGCCATCTGCCTCTTGAGGCAATCGAGCCAAAACTTTCTCACGACAAACAGGAACAATTCCAGTTTTTGAAAACCCTGCCTTTATGTTCGAGGATTTATTCGCATCTATTTCAGCAAAAAGTTTAGTCAACATACGAGGGAAACAATTTTTAGGAATGGTTGCTAAATTTCTCCCTGGCCCCATCTTCCAGGATGTCAGAATTTTTCTCCACGCTGATTTCAAAGATCTGAAGAACGCAACATCAAGGGGCTGCGTTAAATGTGTAGAGTTAGCAGGAAGGAAAACAAAATCAATATTATTGTCTCTGCACAGCTTGATCGAATCAACAGAAAGGTGACTTGACAAATTGTCACCTATAAGGATTTTCTTTCCATCTAATTTCTTCAAATATGGGACCGCAATTGTAGCCACCCAATCATCAAAAGTTGTTCCATCAAACCAACCTGATGGGGTTCGGTTGTACCTGGTTCCTTTTGGTCCCCCTTCTGCCCATGATGAGTATAAATTCAATGCTTTATACACAACATAACATTGGAGAAGCACCCCATCACCCGAAGCAGCAAACATTATTGATGTGGATGATTTTGTTGAGTTCATCACACGTTCGGGATATTTGCACCCACGCTTAGTGATGATGGTTTTCCTTCCTGGGTCGTCACTCAAATTAGTTTCATCAAAATTTACAATGTTTGATAGTGGCACATTCTCTAGGGATTTTTCCAGGTGGTCAAAATAGGAACTTACATCTTCAGGAGACGTAGCTGCTCGTGATTGCTTAATATTTTGGCATGTTCTAGGTGCAAGGGTATCTTTGTGCCTTTTAACAAAACCTACTGCAAAATCTGGGCCCGGCATATTGTTCTTAAATTTTGGAACTGTTCGTCCCAGTCTGTCCAAATAACCTTTGACAATAACTCTCAAGTCAAAATGATCAATAGGGTATCCCCATTTTGCACATGTCAAAATCCTGTCCACTATAATATCTTCATCTTGCTTCGAAAGAACTGTTTGTCCTCCTTGTGGTTTGATATTTTTTTTCTTCATATACCTACCGATGATGGTGAAATGAATGTCAAATCGTCGTCCTGCCTCCCTTAAACTAAGCCCTTTATTAACTGCATCAATTGCTTGTTGAAGAGCATCTTTGTCCAGGGGCCTGTACCGCTTTCCGCGTGGATTTGGCTCATATTTTCTAGGCATGGTCTGTAGCTATTCACCCCATGCAAGCCTAAAACACATAAACAAACACAAGAATAATTAATAATGTGGTAAATTTATAAGTCAAATCAAAACAAACTATATTCAGAATTTGACTTACCTTCAAGTTACAATTTAAATATGATTTCAAATGTTTGCTTCTGCTGAATAAAACTTTATGCACGAAGTTTAGCACACACAAAAAATTTCACTTAAACTCACTTTTAGGTTATGACAACATGTGTTAATAAAAACAACAAAGAAACTGTCCATAGATAAACCGACATAACCACAGATTACATGGTACAAATATTAGACACTTACAGAATGTTTGGAATATATTCTTGATTTCAAGATGGCTATTTTTTGTTGTTTTAAAGTTTGTAGCTATTGACCCAGCAGTAGCTATACACCCCATTTGACGGTTCCTTTTAAAGAATTTGATATTGTAATCATGTCATTGGAATTATGTCTTATTTGTAAACTCAGTTTTAATATGAACTGAACATTTCGTTAAGTTTACCTTGGCGCTTATTTTGTAATTGTTTTGGGTTCACATACGTTCCTTACGTAGTGACTGGCACCACGTGACTATCCTTAAGAGAGAAATTTGTATTCTGTATCTCTTTATGGCGCCGTGGCTGACATTCAAACGATTCGTGAGCGACTTTATGTAACTACAACTAGGGAGGTGGTGTTAGCGAGATTGTGTGCGTGAAATTGTAAATATGGCGGCACCATTGCGAAGGTTGGATTTCTTAGATGATGTCGAAAATAAGGAAAAGTGTTGGCAAATGTGATACCTTAACTCAGTTCACAGTAATGGACGAAGATCAATTTAGGTGGTTGCTTATACACGAAAAATAAAATTCTTTTGGTATCAGAATTTATCTCTGAAAAATTCCTTATTTTCCCTCATGTAATTCAACGTTATTTCGTACTCAGAACAGTCGTTCTCTTAGAACGAAACGTTGTAGCTTCTGCCTCCATTTCACAAAGTTGCGAACAACACTCGACACGGCCGTTAATCACTCTCCAGCGCTCTTGGACCCCGGCGGTGCAGCGCTCATGGTATTTTTGCGATATTGGACATTGAGCTTATGCATGTACAACATGATCGTACAGGGCATGCAAGGGAGGTTCGTTGTCGACACTAGCCTGGTTTAGGTGGATGTTCCTTGTGTCTGCGGGTGAATTTGGTGGTAATATGTCCTCCCACTCTGCTTCGTCAATAACGATTTTGTCTGCGCACAGCGATCTCGACAGCGCGTCAGTTAGCTGGTTGTCCTTGCCAGGAACATGCTCGACGTGGAAATCATATGCCTGCAGAAGGGACCACCGGGCAAGCTTGCTACGGGCCTCTCGCATGGTATCCAGCCACGTAAGGCATCGGGTGTCCGTCCTCAGCGTGAAACGATGGTACTCCAGGTATGAGCGGTACCTCTTCACGGCCCAAACGACTGCAAGACATTTCTCTCTCGTTGACGTATCGCCGTTCTGTCGGACCAAACTTTGCACTGGCATAGTCAATGATATGCCGCGTGTTGTCATCGTCGAGCTGGTACAACACCATACCTAGGCCTTCCTGACTTGCGTCAGTTTGCAAAATGAGGTTCTTTGTGGGGTCATACCTCGCTAGGGTAGGGCACTTCATGAATTTGCGTTTGATTTCTTCACGCAGGCGTCGTCCGGGAAATCACTAATTCAAGCATCCCGGGAAATCACTAATTCATGCATCCGTGTCACATGAACTGATTCAAAATCATTTCAAAATTAACCAAACAGAATTTTAATGGGCCTAAAGAAAAATTTTGAAACATTTACAGAATGTTCACATGGCAGTGGGGTCCTCCTTCTACAACATGGGAGTAGAAGGAATATGGGGATAATGGGCTAAGTGGCTGGTGGCTTCAGATTCTCGGATTCGTGGTGGCCATCTTAGATTGTCACCGCAGTCATCTTGGAATACGTGATCACCACCACTTTGGATTATGTCGTCCCTGCCATCCTTCAAAAATGTCCATTAGTTCCTCAAAAATTAAAAAATGCAAAAATTTCAATGGATAAATTCACCATCTTTGGGGAGGTCTGCTATATTTAAATTTAAATAATTGCTACCAAATATTCAATTACGTCGATGAGCTCTACTTGTTCGATTGTTATATTTAGTTCTAGGAAAGACCACCAGGGGTGCTATTTTGAGCAGCCTTCTCACCTGCATTCGACTCCACCAGTACACACACGTGTTTAAGGATGATGTGAAATATATAATACGTAGGATTCACACCCCTATTCCTAATATTTTTTGTAAACTGATTTCCTCTAGGCAGCGAGATTGACAAGTCAAGTCAAGTATGATATGACACCATTGTAATTTGTTTTTAGTTTATATAATAATTGCATGGTTATTTCTTACTTAAATTAATTTATTGTGATTAAAAAAATCACTTGTGTTCTGGAAACACCCTCCCTGTTTACCTGGGCTTGGGAACTGCAACACTGTTATTCTAAAGAAGGGCAGGCAGGGTTACTACGCAGAAAGAAACAAACCAATGTAAATAGAAGACGTGGGAAAATATCAGAAGTTACATTAACTCCTCAGACCCTATGTACACTAACATGTACATCGGAAAATGTACATAATCGAGACCTGAAGGATGTTCTGTCTATCTAAAAAATATTTTACGACATATTTACCTTAGTTAGTGCATAGACAAAACAAAAATAACTAGATACAGAAATAATTTTAACACAGTCATATTTTTTTGTGTACACTATTCTGTACAATCCGGTTGAGGAGAAATTTTATGAAAATCTTAATTTTTGTTTCACACTATACAAAACTTATCACTGTCTTACACAACAATAAATCTAGACATAAATTTACATTTCAAGAATAAAAATTTGACAAAAAAAATTTACATGTTGAAATATAAAAAATTATCAAACAAATGTTTCAGTCAAAAGTTTGCAATAAAAGTTGTGGAACAGCCTACAATTTCAAAAGTTACTGAATTAAAATAAATTCTGCACAATACTTGGGGGTATGGTAGTCACGAAAACAGTTCCTTTCACGAGTTAGGCACAGATGCACGTGACATTTCTGGCACATGATGTGCGACCTGAATTTACTGTTGCACGCCTTGCTCTTACATCTAGTTGGCTCCTTCTTCTGGTCGTGAAGGGGTAGATGGTCCACACAGTCCAACTGAACATTGGTGCTAGTAGCCTTCTCTTTCTTGATCGGCGGAGCTGGAACAGTTGGTGTTGGCACGTCTTCCAAAGAAGGCCGTCCCCTTTTCCTGCTTACCGTTTTCCCAACTTTCAGCAGGCTATCGACAATTTGAAATCTAAACGCTAACTGATCTAGAATCTTATTTTTGGGCACGTTGTTTCCCTGGCAGTCGCGTTTATACTCCAGCCAGGAATTTACTATGGCCATGTCCACTGCATGGAATGCCATTCTCAATGTCCACTTTCTTGAACGAAGGTTGATGCGGTAGTAACTTACATACCTGTCATAGAGGTCAACTCCGCCCATAACTTGACTATACATTTTCACAATTTCTGGTCTTCGAACTTGGACGTAGGTTTTTGAGCCCTTATCATACCTGCACACTTCATCTTCTTCACCAATCCCCAAAAAATTAGGGGCTAAAGTGACAGTTCTGTTGTCCATCCATTTGCACATAACAATATTGTTATCTCCACTTACAATCTCTTCAGTGTGGCCCCTCCCGCGATCCTTTTTCATTTTCTTGTCCGACATGAAAGGTGGGCTAGCAAACCGGTTTTCTCGAGTAGTTCCACCTGCAAAAATCATCTCTGATTTCAGAAGCTGGAGGAGGTTGTACGACGTGAACCAGTTGTCAAAAAAAAGGACGTGACCTGGTTGGGACAGTCTTTCCTTCAACTTCAGAACCACTGCTGAACCCAGACCAAATTTTTTCAAAATGTTTTTGTCAAACTCAGTCTTACTGCCTTGGTAAAGCACAAAATCATATGCTAAACCAGATGTCCCACAAATCACAAAGTTCTGGACACCCCATGGATTCGGTTTCCCCTTTACAAATTGCTTCACACTTATCTTTCCCGTGAAGGGAATCATTTGTTCGTCCACAGCAAAGTAACACTCAACATCCAGCTGCAAACAACGATTCCTAGCTACATCGAAAATTGGCCTTACTTTACAAAAAACATCTGTACAATCATCTGGCTTTTCTAAATTATTGACAAAGTGCAAGTTACTACGTAGCTGAAAAAAAAAAACGATCACGTGTCATGTTTTCTTGAAATATTCCCAGACCCAGTACAGACTCCCAGTACGTACAGATTCTGGGGAAGTTCAGGCACCCTGTGAAATGGTAAGTATCTCTGAAAATATTCATAGGGCTCTAAAACAGGACCTGAATTTTGTGTTGGAAACTCTGGTGGTTCTCTGGTGGTAAAAATTCCTCTTCGCCATGTTATGTCTTCTTTCCTTGTGGTTAACTCTAACATAATACTGACATGGTCGTGAACATTTTCAGGAGCATCATCTACATCTACAGTTGGTACATCCAATGCTGCGATTGTCTGATCATTCTCTACATCCTCTTCTTCACTGTCTTCATTCGCTACAGTAGGTTCTTCAATCACAGTAGTATCGTCATTTTAATCGCCACTTAACCCTTCAAACTCAGAAGCATCTCCACTCTCAATTAAATCTAAAAGTTGTGATGCTGTTAACTTCTTGCGGGCCATAATAAAAAACTATTATCCTTATCATCACAAACACAACAAAACCAACATAACCTTTACACTGCCAAGGGCCAGTCCTTCTAAGTCAGTGTTTTGACTGAATGTACATAATAATGTACATCATATTTCACTTGGTCGTAAAAACAAAGATTAATGTTCTGAAATCATACAAATAATTTAGTAAATTAAAAACACTTAACAAAGCTATTAAACAAAATCAACAGGTAATAATACCAAAAATTGTCAGAAATTTGTTTACAAACAAACCAGTGTGTCTACTAAGCTTTCACCATAGACACATGCACTCAAAAACATGTCCATACTATTTTCATTTCTGTGCATAGATAGCATCAACGAATGGACTAGCACCTTCATAGATGTACGGAATAGTGTACATTCGGCTTGAGTGCAAGTAATTTTTTCTTTATTGAGTTTCAACTGTACAAAAATGTATGTACACTATTCTGTACAGTCAGATTTAACTAGTAATATATGTTGAAAGGTAGTCGGGTCTGAAGAGGACTTTGAAACTCGACGCCGAAAATTTTACAACCTACCACAAAACTATGAACAAAAACTTATATACACAAGACAAATTCAGAATACAAAATAAATTACAGAAGAAAATATTTATACATCAGAACATAATCAGAAGACAATTATACACACCAGAAATACATACAACAAAACATGATATGTGCTGTAAGTCTAACACACCTCACATCTCTCCTCTTACCACCCAGCAAGCCACCAAAGTGGACTTCCCCGGAACGTTCGTCTGGATCATTGGGGTTTAGTACTCTAACCTCACGAAAAATATTTACGACAAGTCTAAAATATGTACAGAAAAATTACTAATGACAGTAACCACATGGGAGCATGTGTATCCTATCATCGCAGATGTACTGCTTGTTATCGAGCCAGGTGAGTGCTGGTACGACCTGATGTTGCGCACAGGAAATTTCTTGCTGCACTGATCTTGACGTGTGACCTTGTAGTCCCCAAACCTTTTCTTTTCCACACATTTCTGCACCCTTTTAGCCCTTTTGCCAACTTTATCGTCTCTAGTCCTGTAAGCATACAGTTTCGCATGCAAATTTCATCACCACACTCATCCTTGAACTTCCCCAGGATTTTGGCATTGCTGGGGGAATAGTAGGGGTGTGATTTAGGGTATCCAGAAGTATCAAACTCGGCTACGAAAGTAGGGTCGGAATCCAGGTCGGAATAGAAGTCGCCTGTGGAAATGTGGTAGACAAAGGAATCCGTATCTATGTATTCAAGGTCTATTCTGTCACCATACTTTGGTTTGATGGTGTAGGGAAAATCGTACATAAGTGTTTTTGAAAAGTCCGTGATGCTCATACCAGTATAAATTGGTTTGTCGAACATGATGGTTTCGTGGTGAAGGTGGATAAGGACTAGATTTTCATTATAAATGGCGTGGTCTTTGTGGGCCTGTAAGAAGTTTATTTTGGCGCATCTCGCTGCAGATGAGTTTCATTCGCTGCTCTAAGTTACGCTCAAAGTCATTCTTGGCAGCCTTTCTCTTATCTGTATTGAGATCTATCTATGTCTTAAGCCAGTTAGCTTGCTCGAAGTGTAGAACTTTGTGCACCTTGGTGATGACAAGACCGTAATTAACCGCCTGCTTCAGAGACCTGTAATAGGATATGTAATGCTCTTTGTTTTCCACAGCTGATGGGAACCTGGAGGACACTTGTTGATGGGCAAAAAGGGGAGATCTTTGTGGTCGTCATGAAGATGTCTTGGATACTCCACATATACTTCCATCACATAACCAACTTCACCATCGTCCACTGTCATGATGTCGATATCAGTTGACACTCATCTGAAATTTCTCTTTTGTAGTGGCAAACTCATTTCCCAGAGATAGAGGTTATTTGCATCCACATACTGGATGTATGATGAAGGCTTCGCAGGTCCATATGTGTCGGGAAGGTACTGGTTGGCAACACAATATCTCTTCGCACATTGAGCAACACCACCCTTCTAGGAACATATACATGAGTCAAGTTTGTCCAGTTGTCATCAACATTGCATCAAATGAAAATCCAGGAGCACTTGCATACTACAATTAGTCTCACTTACATATGTTTAGGCACAGCCCTCAGAAATTCTCAAATACATCTGCCAGCAACAAAACATTTGTCTTGAGATATAGGTCCGAATAATTCCTTCAAGTTTCACAACCAAATCTGCTCCAGACCATCTGAACATGTGAATACTCATCTGTGTGTTACTATCAGTTAGCTTTTGTAGAAGGAGCTTTTCGGAGAAAGTTGCATCTCTTCGAGGTTTGCCCAGTCGGTGATGCAGTCATACTGGAAAACCCCCTTTCTATTAACACGCTCCAACCCATCACCCTTGAGAAACTTCATAGTGGATTTGAAATCACTGGCAGGCAAATTGTCGGCCAGGTTGGCAAGGCTAGCTGACATGAGCCTGAAGGTATCTATAAATTGAACACTAAATCTGTCACCAAGTTTCTTCGAGAAAGTGATGAGGTTCTCTTTTGAGTGAGGGTTTGATAAATATGTCCTTATTGTCATAACCATATTCCTTAACAATAAAGTGTTTATCATAGCGAAGGCTATGGATGAACACCTGTAACTTCTGTGGTCTGTGGTGCAGCATGTTGTAGTCATTACATGAAGCTCCTTTGTATTTGCCATAAAGTGTGATGCCCCATGTAGTGGGGGGTTAGGAAATAATGACGCTACTCGTTGGCGTCGGAGAGGACTTCGACGAGCCTTCCCCGAAGGTGGAGTTCTGGAATTCTCCCCACGGGACATGGGCTTAAGTGGAAACTGCTCCCCCCCACAATCAGTCAGTTTTTCCCTCAATGAGCAGTCGACGTCTGGTTTAGCTGGAGACTAGGATGTGGACTAACCTGGGAAAGGGGGGGGGGGCAGGAAGGGTAGCTGTTTTTCCTTCTCCTATTTTTGCTGCTGGTCCGGTCGAGCTGCAGGAGTGAAGCCACACACTGGAGGTCTCGGTGCAGGAGGTCGCAGCGTAGGCTTAGTTTTGGTCCTCGTTGGACAAGGTTGAACAGGAATGGCAGTAGCAGGAGCTCTGGCGAGAAGGATTCCCGGGAGAAAAGGTGAGGATTTTGCTGTGTGATGATGCAGGGGGGGGGGGGGGGGGGGGGGGGGGGGGTGAAGGTGACGGTACTGATTTGGGAGGGGTGTCAGGAAGGGGTTCGAGGAGCGGTGGCACCTCCAGAGACCTGATGAGCAGGACAACACCCTCCACAGTCTCCTCGACATTCAGCTGCAGCGACGTCCTTCTGTGCCATTTAGATCCCTGTGTAAGGGTTTGGTGTGACAGAACTTCCTTGACCAACTCCGCTAGCTTGGCACGAGCGGCCTGTCTTTTGCCTGCCCTATGCTTGGGCATATCTTGGATTAGATTTACCTTTAGAGAATTGTTAGAGACATTACTTGAAAGGAGAGCAGGTGTCCAGAGTAACTGCATCAGCAAACTACAGGGCTCCAAAAGTTCAACAGGATAAGCGAAATGATAAGACTCGTGAGTCCAAATGACGTGTCTCACGTTGAGGAACTACTGAGTCCAGTGCAAAGAAAGGCAGCTATCCCGCACGGAATTCGGGCTCCCCAACGCAAACCACGGTTTCTGGTTAGGTGTGGGTGGCGGATGCCGGTGTGGCGAACCTCCTTTCTGAGAGACCTGCCCAGTGTAGTGCTGTCCCACCGCTGACAAGAAGCTGAAGGTGGGGTAGATAAGACTGGTACTTACTTTACAGACCCAAACTGCAGTATACTCGAAGAGAATTGAATTGGGAGTGGGTATAAGAAAGAAGCAGGGAGCGAAGAGCTAAAGCAGACAAGAGGGAAGGTCCATTTAACTGTGTTTTATTGCTCAGAAAGGACAATAAAACCACCCTGTGCCAAGTCGTTATGCCAGGAGACAGCGGAAAGAAGCAATCGAAAAGCACTAGAGCCCTTGGGGAGGTCAACGATGTTGATGTAGGCTCGGCTTGTCTTGCTGGCTTGTGTACTGTCGGCACCAAACGACGTTAGGGCTGGTGGTTTCCCCCCCGCTCCCCGCACAGACAACCATGGGTTGGCTTGCCGCATCTCCCCTCCTGGCCCAAGATCAATAGCTGAATAGTTTACTATGCGTCCGGAGAACATTATACTCTCGGTTACAAGGAAAAAAATTATTGCACGTACAAATTAAATATGTTATTCACTAACATCTGCAGCAGTTCGATGACAGTTGTTTACGATGCTTGTAATTCTGAGATAATATAAATCGTAAAACATAAGTGAGCCTGTCGTGTTATTGGTTTGTAAAGCTCAACAAGATTTTTTTCCGCCGCAAGTGATCCCGCTGTCGACGAGTAGTGAAAATATAACATGTACCATGTCAATATATAATATTTGGGATAAATAAAAATATAACGATTATCTGCAGAAGCAACATTACTTATACATTAAAAATCTGCGGTGGTGTAGTGGTCTGACAACTCGTTTTCCACTTTGATGATCCGGGATCAATTCACAGTGGAATCGCTATCGATGTTCATATTTGGAAAATGTGGAGGATGTTTGAATTGACCAGCGAGTTTTATTGGTGTACCCTTGTATACCCCACTGTCGTATTCCATTGCTGATTCATACGGTACCTAATTTCATCTTATTAAGATCTTAAGATCACGATGATAAAGGCTGATCTAAATCTCTCCACTCCATTAATATTAATAAATATAGAATACATAATGCATATTAACATGCTTCTCTCAAACAAATCGCTTGTAAAGTACATTTTAATATGTATTACTACCAGGCAAGTGTGTTTATGTGTATGTGTGTTTATATGTATATATACATGTACAATACACATATAAACACAGATATATAAACACACATATATAAACACACACACATATATATATATATATATATATATATATATATATATATATATATATATATATATACACACATATATATATATATATATACACACATATATATATACATACACACATATATATATATACACACACACATATATATACACACACACATATATATACACACACATATATATACACACACACATATATATATATATACACACACATATATACATAATATATATATATATATATATGTATATATACACATATATTTATACATATATGTATGTACATACATAAATACACACACTATCTTACATGCTTCTATAAGATTGGGTAATTATTACGTTAATAATTAATATAGTGGCATGGCGTTAGCTGTGTGTTATAATTTAATATTGCTATAGAGTCACATGTTTCACAAACATTTTTAAATACATTTTCTCAAGCGACACTACCAAAATGTTTGCCTTCACTTAAATGGTACTTCTAGTAAGCTGAGTGATAGTTTTTAATAACTTGAATATGTTAAGGGCGCGGCCTACCGCAATTTTCATCACCATATTTTTATTTTTTGTTTGTACCAGATATTTTTTTCTTATTTTCTACATAAAATGTAACTAAATTTAGCTCATGAAATTTTTTTATCTCTCATAGTTTTAGCGTAATGGCTTGGTTAAAGTAATATTTTGCATGTTTCCATTTCAACGACTACACTAAAACCAACTGATACACCAAACTAAAAAAAAAGTCACACTGGATAAATACATTGCAGGATACAATGATATGCTCATAAAATTAAAGAATAAAAATTATTTGAATTTAAAAAAAAAATGCTAAAACTGAAAATAAAAAATTTTAAAAATTTAATTGGACATAAGAATAATAAATACTGAAATTAAAAGCACTAAGCTACTTCAAGATTCCGTTGTTATTGCGCGATAATTTTATGTATTTTAAGTTGTCATTTTTATTGCCAATGTCATTTTTTAAAATACAAAATCTTTTCACTGTATAGTAGTAAAAGTAGACTATCCTAAAATAGCTTAGATCTACAAATTATACAGAAAAGCATTTCATTTCTCAGATAAGGATATTGTCAATGTTTATACGAGCAATAAGTCTAACACTTTGATATGTTCCTACACATTAACTATGTAGGAATTTTAAACAAGAACTAATATTCAAGTCTAAAAATTGAGCACTATTTAATTCAAATGTACAGTTACAAATTATTTTATTTCCAACATCCTAACTAAGGCTGTCCAGGCTGTCATTTGTTCTGAGCTTTGGATTAAAACATTCCGAAGCTGCTGAACCCACACACATGGATCTCGTTTAGTGTTTTTCTCCATTAGATGTGTTGCTGAAGCCAGATTTCTCGTTACTGAATAATTGAGATGAAACTGGTAATTTTACAGGTATTTAATTATTAGCCAAACCCAAACCTTTAGTGTTTTGAAATAAAATGTAAAAGTATCGGGGAATGTCTGAAGACTTTGAAGAAGTCTAGTGTTTGTAGAATATAAAAGTGCCTAAGTGCTGGCGCCGACTAAGGCACATGAGCACCACAACTTTATGTGTAGCTCTTGTTGTGAGAACAACATTTCGAAATAATAGTTTAATGTTACCCTTCCACATTCAGATTATCATCAATCAAGAGTTCTGTTACTTCCACTACCCATACACAGACACAACCATACACAAATTTCATGATTCCTTAAATACGCACTATTAATTTCATACCCAACAACTGTAAAGTAAACAGGAATTAATTTTCGCTTATAAATAAAGTTGATGCAAAACAACCCTGAAAACTGAGAATCGTAATATTATTTATATTTTCTGTCAAGTGTCCGAGAGAATAAAGTGAGAGCGATGCGACCAACAGATTCAACATATAAGTTAGGTAAGAATTTATTGTCGTTTTACTACTGCATAACATAAATTTATAAATCTATTTTGTGCAGATAACTCAAATCAAAATTTATAATTTTTTGCTTTTTTTTTGTCAATATATTTGTATTTTAAAGTCTGGATTGTGTTTGAAAGTATAACAACAAACTTTACCAGAGTAAATCCTACAACAGAAATTTTAACGTCGGCTGAGTTAAATTTTTCTGAAGTAATTTTCAGCAAATGTTGCTAATATTATTTTTAAATGCTGTTTAAGAAAAGTATAATATCTGAAAGCAAATAGGCTATGCTTCATAATTTAAAAAAAATTTAGTGTCACGAGGTTAGCGTATGTACGAATCATAAATCAAATCAAGAAAATACGAGCTTATACAATGATCACATTCTTTCCTTTTCTTGAGAGCATTAGACCACTGACGACTGTTTCTTTTTAACTATAGCCTCAGCCCAGTAACTGGCGAGTTACGAGGTGGCATATGGGCTGGAGTCAATTGCATTCCTAAAAAGAGATTTACTGGTCAGTTATTTCAGTATTCTAAGTAAACAAAAAAAAAAAAAGGAAACACCGCAAATAAAGTGCATGACTTCACCTCAAGATATGTTTGATACATTTTTAGGAATATCAATCAAAGTTTCATGACAATTGAGATGACTTAAATAATACAACTTACCAAACAATATAACAAGAAAATGGTTCGTGGTACAATCGACATGTCAGTATACGGAAATTTCCTTGTTTGACTAACTGGCAGGAAAAAACTGGATCAAAGTTTTCGCGCCAGCAGTGTCTATGACGTATCACTTTCTTACTCGCTGGAATAAAAATTCTAGTGTGATACTCAGATATCATCATCTCCAACACCACGTCAAGAAAATTACGGCAAATAATTCATGTCGAGTTCTAGTTGTGAACATCACCATTCGAATCACAAGTATTCACTGTAGTATGTTGGGATGCGCAATTTCATTCTTTTGTGAAGTTAAAAAATAAATCTATTCATATAATAATTGTTTAATTATTCAAAATTGCCCTAGGAACTTCAATCAAGTTATGTTTTGTTCAGTATTTTAAAGTAAACAGATTTATCTACCGGGAATAGCCAAAGTAAATTACTTTAGTGTTAATTGAGTATGACTGCCAACCTACCAATATCAAAATTTGGAAAAAGAAGGTTGTAAGAAAGAGTTATGTCTTCATGCAGTAATGGCTACAGGGTGCACAGCGGGGTACAACAGGGTAGAGACTTGGGGAAAGAGGGACAAATCAACTCTCTCCCCCCTTGAAGGCGCCCACCGCCGTTGCTTGTAGGCGGGACTTACATGGACTACATGCTGTGACGTAATATTAAAGTAAGTAATGAAAATATGCATTATTGAAAAATGTACAAGCGATTCTAATAAAATACATGTCAAATGTACCAAATTTCTAAAGATTAAATAAATTATTTGCGTATGGTTGAGGATATGATAACCATTGTGTCAGGAAGTCGCTGATTGGTTGGCCTGGTTAGTTGCTTCCATGGAGGAGACGGGAAAGCGTTACTGCTGTGCGGGGTGAAAGGCACTTTTGTCGCGGGTATCGAATGCGTAAGTCGTTTGAGAGGCATTCTTATTATTTCTTATTGGGAGTAAACCCACCTATCAAATGTGACGGTACACGAATTTAATTCGTTGGTATGAAGTAGATTTTATTGAAAGAGCTATGAAAAACTACGCACGTGGAAAGTGTTGAATTTGTCTTTCTTCCATGAGCGGGGAAATATAGTATAAGAGAAGTTTAATAGTCAATGGTAGTTTCTCCTGTACTGTGGTGCATAATGTTTGAAATCCTACGTCATCGATAAATGCAAGGGATTGTTTATTTATTTGACCTCCCATAATTATAATTAGAAACTTTAATCTCGAACACTACCAACTGCCGCGCAAGCTTAGCAAGGAAAAGTGAATAACATAAACTTTGCAATGCTATGGGTTTTATCTGCGCAATGGTAACATTAAACTGGATTTTAAAAATTTTGGTACTGTATTTTTTGTAAGAAATTGCGTGTATTAATATTAGGCCTACTGCTAATACATTATTCGTCAATTTTGACAAAGCATGGAAATACATATGCAGTGGTGTAGAGGTATTAACTAGAAATATTGTGAGGCAATTGATTAAACATTGTGTACTTACCTTCGTTTTTCAGGAGTAGTTTGAGGTTCATCAGGTCTCTCTCTGCTGACTTTTCTAATTATTTCAATAGACGCCCTGCTCACTCCCGTGTATTTAACAGCTCTCTGAGTAGCTTTGTTCAGATGAACTAGCAAGCATTTATTTCGCGACTCTTCATCGCAAGCTTCTACTACACTCCTAATGATTTCCCTTTCATTGTTATGAATAACGTTATTATATCTCTTCGGCCGCGCGCTACTTGCCATTGTCCACTGTTCCGTCTATATTGCGGAGCAAACAGGGACCAATGTGTTTCAAATGGCACGCAGCGCAGCGTGTTGGCGGGGCCTACTCTCTCTTCTATCCCTAGCCCCCCCCCTCACGATAGGGTTTCCTCACCCCGCGCTGGGAGACCTCACCTGTTCTAGAGACTACAGTAGTGGCTGATTCTGTCTTTCACTCATGCGACGGACGACTTCTCACGGACACGATCCATCGAAGGGCAGCGGACGCTGGAACCCTCTTCTTCCCGACGAGAGAACGTTGTAAGAACAATTAGCAGAATAACCTTGGCAGAGAAATATGCCAGGGTTGGGAGTGTGAAGTCTCGTCCGGCGCAGCGAAACGCTAGACGACTGGAACTCGGCTTGAGTGCAGGAACACTGTGCTGCTCGACAAATGGAATACTTTCTGTCTCGGCAAAAGTTGCGTCTTTTACACACACACGCACGCGCGCGCACGCGCACACACACACGCACACACTGATGGGCATGGAAATGACGGCTATGATTGAACTGAGGTTATGTTAGTTTTTTAACACTTTATCCCTTGCATTGTAGGTTGCCAAACAGTCGAGGATATTGAGAGCGTAATCCTGTGTACTGGCAGGTATTTTCTCAGTTGGTGTCATTTCAATGCGACAATCAATTGCTCAGGTATTTTAGTACGATCGTCTTGTTTACTTACATCAAATTCAAGGAGAGGGGGTACTGTTCATAAACTACTCATTTGGTTCGAGTGTGGTCGATGCTTCGTGACCCTACTACGATTTCTTGAAATCTGCAAACATTTGGTATGCAGACATGAAATAACTATTACTGAAATTCGTGTTCAGGTCGACATATGGAAAACTGTTAGAGTTAATATAAACTTTGGCATTCTTTATATTGATGTGATCAAATTTGGAGCCTATCTTTAATGCTAAACTAGCATATCCCGTCTCTCTGTCCTCATGTCCCTTATGACATATCCATCTAGCCCATCCTTAATACTACAGTAGCATACTCCTCTCTCTGTCCCTCAGTTTGTCTTATGATGTACCCCTCTAGCCTATCCTTAATGCTAACATAGCATAACATCTTTCTGCCCCTCCCCCTTCGTCTTATGACATACCCCTCTAGCATGTCAATGCTACACTGGCATATCTCCTCTCTGTCTTCGACATTGTAAATAAATTACCACTTTCAGCAACTCAAGTTCACATTTGAAGATATATGTGCTGAAGAGTACAATTTTTTTTCAGTATTTTACATTAATTCGTGGAGAAGAGGTTTGCAATGTTATTTCCACTGAGATTAGAGTTTTAACAAGTTACACTTTAAACAATACATTTTTTGAATTGAAACTAATAATTTGCCTTGAATTACTTTTATTAACTTACAAAAAATAAGAAAAAAACTTACAGTAGCAATACCTACATTTTATATTATAACATACGAAAAGTTATTTTACAGAAGCAAGAATGATACAAAAATAAGTAAATGTAAACATTTTTCCTGACAGTGGGTATCATTTTTCAGTAAAACAAATACACATTTTGTGATTTCAATGCCATAGGCCATAGTAATAGTATTATGACACTTAATGGTCATGTTCTCAAACTCCACAAGATATGTATACTAAGTCTATCTGACAGGTGGCACGTCGATTGACTTCGACATCCTGCAATAAAGCAACCTCGTCCTTCACTACAAGATGTTACGATAAGGTACGGCCAAACTTTCGGGAAACATTCCACACACACACACAGAAAGAAAATATGTGATGTGGCATTTGTCCGGAAATGCTTAGTTACCATGGCAGAGCTCAACTCCTTACATCTCCTTAAATGTCATCGTGAAAAACATTTCGTACAGACACTGTTCCAATTACCCAATGGTATGTTTCGTTAGAATGTACTTTACTTCCTAGGATCACCGTCAGGTGGGCGACGTGACAGAAGGTAATCGTGACTGCATTGCGTCTCTTCAACTCACATGAAATGATGGACTGGGAACACAGAAACATACAGTTACCAGCATTATGTGAACCTAGGAAGTAAAGTATATTGCAAAGAACCAATCCATAGTAGGGTATTACGGACATTTTCTGTACGAAGTGTTTTTTACGATGACATACAGCATTGTATCTGTTGTCTGCCCCCCCCCCCCCCCTTCCTTGTGCGCTGTGCACTTTATGTGGATGACTTTATGATATATTTCCGCTCATCCACCCAATGTGCTGCGGAGCATCAGATCCAACTGGCTTTCCCCGGCTTGCTGACTGGGCCATCAGTTGCGGGTTTCGCTTCTCCACTGCAAAAACTCAAGTAGTGCAAATCTGACTGTAAAAGGCGTTTTTCCACCTCCTGAGTTGATTTTACATGGGACTTCTTTGCCTGTTTGTGGTCATGTGAAGTTTTTAGGCCTGGTCTTTGATTCCAAGCTTTCTCGGAGGGATCATGTGAAACATCCTAAGTCTCGGTGTTTGCGGGATATTGCACAGTGTGTTCCGATTCGATGGGTGCTCTACATGCCTTGCTAACTCTTTGATCAAGGAGTGGCTGAGGGTGGCTTACCGCTTTGGTGTACTGGTCATCCTTCTGTGGACGCCTGGCCATGTCGGAATTCCAGGCAACAATGTGGCAGACGCGGCAGCGAAGGAAGCATGTCCACAAGCTTCCCACTTTATTATCACGACAGGAGGATGCCCCGACACATCTAAGGATCGGTCACACACACGTTACGCACAGGCTCTTGCTTTGTTCTGAACCCCCACCTAATGGACGACTTGAAAAGAGGCGGAGCTTCAGTTAGTTGTGGGATACAATTCCTATCTCCATGGATACCGCAGCCGAACACAATCTTCATTTAGCTGTTTGGCTTCACATGTCCCGGATGAGATGTACGTCAAGAAAATTATTTGTTTGGAATTTGCCGCTTTTTCAGGTAAAGATTAATCTTATGTATTTGCGTATCTTAACCGTGAAATTGAAACAAATATTTTTTACCCTTACGTGCGAATCTATGAATGCGCAACATTTTTGCTTTCTGCAATTACCAACTAATAAATCAGCATGTTTGTAAACAAGCTTTGTTTCCCACAGTATTTCCTCTGCGGTGTGACGTCAGGGGGCGTTTACTTCAAGTCCTCCATTGTCCTGTCTGTGACACTCCATTTTCTGTGAGGCACATTCTGTTGGAGTGCCACAGATATGACCAGGACAGTCGTTCTTTTAATTTTGCTGACGACTTTCGGGTAGTCTTGTGTGTGGAGGACTCGTGTGTGAGCGGCTTGCTTTCCTATTTACGTGCTACGGGTCTTTTTAGTTTGTTGTGAACTGTCCCTTTCTGTGTTGTGTTTGTTTCTTTGTACTGACTTTTCTTCAAAGCCTTTTAATTTGTTAATATGTTTTGACAAGTTTTTTCTGTAACTCCCGTGGAGTTAGTGTCTTGTTTTATTTGTCTGTGTGTATTTGATGTTGACTCTGTGTCGTCTCCTTTTAGGTCTTTGTATTCCTGATTTTTTATTTATTTTTCTTTTTATATCTGTGGATGGTAATGACCATTGTGTCGTGTGCCCCGTTTCATACACTCACTCAGTAACTGAGGAAACCTGTGATCTATAACAGGAAATATTTGATTCTAATTGTTGTGTAATAGTGGATTTGTAGTGCTTTAGGGGACTGTATGCTCTTTCCACTCCTGGAACTTTGTTTTTTGAACACATGGACAGTACTGCCTTGTCTGTCGTAGGTATGACTTGGTGAATAATTGTGTCAAATAATGTCACGGGATAACCCCAGTTACCACAGGTTGTGATTGCTTTTATAATTGCGTCTTATTCTTTACAGCTAATATTTGTTTGTCCACTAACTGTTTTCGTGTGCAGTCCTTTAACTTTATTGCATAAAGTCTCTAATTATATTCCATATGTTTTTATGCTTATAGAATATATGTTGATACAGCTTAAATTCTTGATACAGCTTCTTGTAGCACAGCAGGTTTATCGTTTTTGTAAAGTCATCTTCAGACTTTTTCATGTGTGTGCAAGGCATTTATTGTTTACCAGTAACTTATTCCTGAAATCATATTTACATACATTGTTTACTGTGTGAGTATTATGTAAGAATTAACGAGTAGTGTACATTTTGTTCATAGTCAACTGAGCAATTTTGAAAACCGTACCACTTATGTTTAACTTTTCAGGCTTATTATTTCATCTCCTACAAACTTCCATAAAACTCGCATTTCTGTAGGCGTTGTAACTAATATCATGGTCTTTCAAGTAAAACACACGGTATCAGGAATGCTCATTTCTTAACATTCTACTAATTTGGTCATTGTTATTGCTTTATGCTTGGAAAAAATTCAAGTGTTACAGAATTTTGATAATTTTATGTTGACACAGTACAGTTTCTGAAGTGCTTTACTGAGTATAACATATTTCAAAGACACCCCAATAAAACTATCAAAGTTGCCATAACACGATATATGATATACCAAAGATACATACATATTGAGGTTATGTTTTTTTCGTCATTGAGCTCTCAAAGCATTGTAGTATTTGCTTTGAAATGGGTGATAAATACTTCTGAAATTCATAAATCACAATTTATTCACATGAGAAAAATGCTCAACAGTTTATTATTATTATTATTATTATTATTGAAAATGACCTTGGCAATAACATACAAGAACATGGATGTCCACTTGGTTGGCAAATATAAAAAATTAATGAATCTTCAGGCTTGCCAATAATATGGCCCAACATTTATTATACACATAATGTTTGAAGACAAAACCTGACAACAAAATATTTCCCTATTATAAATGTTAACAAGAATTATCATTCACCCCAATTGACAGTAATTACAGACATTAGAAAGTCTTACATTTGAAACGCCCGCGAAAACAATTCGTCACAACATGGCTGCTGCTGTGACGACAGCCAGTATACCAGCCAGGTACTTGGTGGGTCTGAATATATTTTTGGTCGAACATTTGGCTTATTTATTAATCTGGTATTTAAGTCTAATGTGCACTTCATATGTATTTATTCTACTTGCAAACCACATTAACTGTCCGAAATCTTGTACAAAAAACTAGCAAGGAAATTGTTTAGAATAACACAGAGAGTCATTAATGTTAGTGAGACCTGTAAATGGCTTGTGCAAAAATATTTTTTAAGGGAACAAGATGATTAAATTATTATGTCATATTCCGTATCCATTTACTGTATATGTTTTATGTATGTCAAAGTTCACTAGGTACTTAACAAAAAACATTTGGCGATTGTTGCCCTGAAAGCCCCGAGCTGCAGAATCCAAATAATATTAAAACCTGTATGCAGAAGTTAGAAAGTGTAGGAACGAATATCTAATTTGAAAAATAACCAGCAGTTTTGTCTAGCTTAGGTTTATATGTAACATATCTGACAGGTTAGTAAGATTTTTTCTAATGTTTCATACTAACTATAGGAAAGCAGTAACAATCACTGTTCGAATAGAAATAATTTTAAATGTAGTGTGTAGGTTATTCAATACATGTCACTTAAAATGTTAGGGAGCCTCAAGTTTATTTTGCAACTGCAGTGAATGCAAGCTGTGAAAATGTTGAGGAGCAAGCAAAAATATGTAAACAACAGTTACCTATTGAGAATATTTATTATTATACTTGCCTTGACCTGTATAGTAGTACAGTCTGTGTTCAATATGGACTAGCAGCACTCGGGACCTGTATTTCCTGGTGGTTACCCATTCATGTGCTAACCATTCTCGAAGCTACTTCATCGATCGGATAACCACAAAGTATTAAGATGTGGTTTAGGCTGATGACATAGAACCTGCTTTAAATCAGCACTGTAGCGCGACTACTTTCATATCCGTTATGTGTGTCGTAAAATTAAAACACTTCAAACAAAAAAATTATTGCTATTATATTAATATTTTACCTTGTTCTTTTATGTGGATTTATTTTTAATACATTTTAAATCTCGTGCAAATAACCCACTATTCAGTGCTGCTCGTTTTTGTTTATTGGTATTGTGTATTACAGCAAAATAAACTCGCTGAGAGAGTGTGATGAGCTTGAAACAGTGACGGCACTCGAACAATAATAAAAATAGTTAAATGTTTCTGCAATTTTTTCCTGGGTAGGCAGCCATAGCGGTTCGCTGTCATCTTCGTTATCGCTGTTCGACGGGTCTTGCGATAGCCGAGGACCACTCATCAGCTCTACGTTGTTCATCTCGCCTCAGACAAGGTGTTCGCTTCAACAGACATGTAATCAGAGAAACTACAGGTCTCATGCAGTGTCCCTTTCACAGTTTCCCAACTTAGGTGCAGGGCCATCCATGTTACACGAGCCAATCGCACAATAACCACATGTCGAAAGCATGCTGCAAACGACTCCCCTGTGATTTTGTCCCACGAAAACTAGATTGTCCGCATGGCATCCAGCACAGTCCATTTAACGTCTTTGTCTTATTCCACTTTTCGCAATAAACTGTGAACTAGCATGTTGCATAAGTGGTTTCAGCAACTCGAAAACACACTGTTAGTGTTCGGCGGCAGATATATTACCTGTATATTCCACAACTGTATGATGGTGGATGAACATCACCACTTTCTTACTACACAAACCCATTTTTGCATCAAAAGTATGAAGCCACATATTAAAAACTATTACAGTCATCCATGCCTTTCTATTAGCACCGTACGTGCATGGAAGTTTTCGTATCCTCCGATAGGAAAGTAGCTTGTATGATTTCCCGATCACATCAGGCTTTAGTTTCTCGCTGCCCCCCGTGTTTGCACTGCGGACAGTAAGTCGATCTTTGCTGCGCTTTCCGTCCTTGCGTGAGTCGTCTGCTGCACAAGAGTTTTATGGTGAAGAAGATTGTAGAGTATCCCGGACTCGTCTGCGTTAAAAACATTCTGCGGGGCGTAGTGCTGTAGAATTTCTTGAAGGATGGAAGCCTAGTTATCAACAGCCACCCGACTGACATTGCCCGAGTCTCCTGAAAACGTGCTACTTTATTACTATTCTGGTTTTGAAGTGTTAAAGCCACCCATCATTACAACTGATGCCCTGAAACGATCTACGTGTATTCGCAATACTAACTCGGTAGCTTTCGCCTTCAGCACAGGCTCAATTACAGGCACACTGTGCCCTAAGTTGGCTGAACCACTCGTTAAGTGCTGTTTTCAGATCTACATGTTCTGGAGCACGTACATTTTTGCAACCTGCAGAGATGTTTTTCTGAAGGTTAGGTCCTTCAGAATCGTGAAAAGTGTAGACAGGTACGATTATATTACAGCTGTATATTTCACTATTTCTTATAATACAAAGGACTGCAAAACAAAACTTTTTGTGATTTGTCTTTAATTTGTGTAGGTTTTTTCGGTGTTGATTCCAAATTTGACTTAGTTTTTTTTCTATCACGCAAGACTTTTGTACAGAAAGGTAGCCTATAACATTTTATAAAGAATCATAAATTTGATAAACATTCTGCAAATTATAAATATTTATTTATAGACCTATAACAACAAAGAATACAAAATGTGACTCTGATTTCACTAGTTTTTTTTTTTAGTGGATTGCATTTATGTTATTTTCTGTAATGTCAGAATTTTTTTACACAAAGATGTGTAAATAAACGATTGTACTGCAGAAGTTTCAAATGTCAAAAAGTACAAAATGTAACTAATGTCTGTAGGCTTTTTGTGGCTGATTGAAAAAAAAAAAAAAAAAAAAAAAAAAAAAAAAAAAAAAAAAAAAAAAAAAAAAAAAAAAAAAAAAAAAGAAATCATATTTACTGTAACATCAGGAATTTTTTACACGTACGTGTTGTATATTTACAAAGAAACACAGAAGAGAAACAAAATTGATGTAAATAACACATAGATAAAAGCGTACAAAATGGAAAACTTGTATAGGTATTCTTTTTGGTTCATTGGAATAAGACCTGAGATTTTTAACACATTACATGTTTTTATCAAAGTGTATCAAGTTAAAAATTTCATGTGAGATACTGAGTGCAAAGCAAAACACATATAGCTTATAGAAATACATACAAAGTGCTTGAACTTAAAATTATAACACATTACAAGTCTTTATAATATATTTTTCTCTTTACTTCAAGACTTCCTTTGTTACTTCTGCGCTTGTAGTCTTTATGCGGACAGTCTTTCTTAAACATCCAGCAGTAGTGGCTATCATGCTGACATTTCACTTTGATATCGTCGTTCCATTTCCTTTATGACTTGGTGAAATCTTTCACCCTGTTCTTCACTTAATGTTCCTAGGTTCTCTGGAAAGTAACCCAGGCGTGAGTGTAAGAAATGAAGTTTGATGCTCATGTTACATCCCCAAGTTTTTAAAGGTTCTTAACATGTTCGCAACAATACTTCTGAATCTGGATCCTTATACTTCTGTAGGAAATTTTTCACAACGTTTATGAAGGCTCTCCAAGCTTCTTTTTCTTTGTCTATCGTCTTATTTTCAAATACATAATCTTTTATTTTATAAGTTTTCTTACATTTGGCCTGGTAAACACTCACTCCTTAAACTTGGCTTCTTACAATCCAGGAAACTGGTTGCAGAGATATTTAAAATACTCTATATCTTTCGGTAGATATTTCACATACTGTTTTATCAGTCCTAGTTTGATGTGAAGTGGGGGAAGTAATTGGCTCTACTAAACTATCTCGCACATTTTTGACCCCAGGTTGTAGTGATGTTCTAAGAGGCCAGTCTTTTTTTAAACATATTGCTGTTTCCTGTCACGATTATTCCATTCACACGAAAACAGGGATACTTTATGTAACCACTTTGCTATCCTAGTAACATGAAATATATTTTTTAATCACCTCAAATAGCCCAACCCAAATTTTATATGAAAGTTTAGTTAAGGATCACAAAAATATGTTAGTAGTACTCTTTCAAATGAACATAATGTCCAACAAGCAAAGAAGCGTATTTACCTCCGTTAGGGAAGGACAATTTTGAGACATCTTTTTGACGAATCAATGAATAGCCACCGATCGTTTGCATTGTATTCAATATTGAAACGTCTCAGCAGTCCAGGAACATCAGTGCAGTAAACTGGATTACATTCTTGACAAAAAATTTGTTAAAAGTCTTTATTCCTGTTCCTAAAGAATGAAAACAACATCCCGTGAGCTAACGAGTTTTTTCTTTCAACCGCGTAATTAAAAGTTCACCAATTCATGTAGCTCTGACTGTGTAAATGCTGCGGTGCATTACAGTAGTCATCGTCTTGGTTACTATTACCACATGCTTCAGAGTCTGCTTCGAGCTCTTATAATAAATCATCTACATTATGAGGAGGAGAAGGGACAGGTATTCCTGGCCCACTGTGCACAGGACGTATTGCAGATCGAAGAATTTGCTATGCAATGCCCTGTTTTTTAAATTAAATCCTTGCACTTTACACAAACCCATATCATGGGCATTCTAAAACTAAACGCTTGTATCTTTCTTTGTGAACACTGACGCTATTCTTCAACATACACGGAACATACTCTGTGAGGAGTCCATGTCTTGTCCTGGTCTCCTAAAACAATACCAAAATAATTATTTTATCTTTTTTTTACTAAGTCTGCTATTTTTCTTGTTTGTTTTTAATGGTAAATCTTCCACAAATGTAACGAAATGAGCTTGGATTGTTGATATAGGGACATGATGCAATCATAAACTAGACAAAACAGATATGCAAAATATTCACCACATTACTCAATCAGTTAGATGTATAATGCAAATTTACAACTCTTCTCTACGCATACAGAAGAGCTACTAAAGGAGTGTTCATTTAGACTGATTGATGAGTCACTGTCTTGGAATTGTCATTAGCAGGGAGGAGGGACAGCAGATGTTTGGTGTTTAGTTTCAGAAATATGAATCTTTTCTACGGACGGCGAAAGGGGAAAGCGAATGTCTGTTGCTTAGTTTCCGTTTATCACCTTTAACTTATTTTATGGGAAGGTAGAATTAGTGACTCGGTTTCAGTTCTAGGAACGTGAACCGGTTTTAACATATTTATATTATGTTTCCTTTATGTTAATGCATGAAGTGAACTAGTATTACTTGTAAATCACATATGCCGAAAATCCTATTTTTGTTACATATAGCAAAATTCCAGCTCAATTTGTGATGAAACTGTGCGTGATGAAATTCTTTTACTATTTTTGTGTAATCAGAACCAAAAATGCAATAAAAATCACTTATTATTTTTCAGACATTTTTTTCCATCGTTGCCCTGTGTTACCTGCTTTACATTAAAATTATATGAAACTTTGTTTGCAAATAATTGCTTTCAGTTTAATTTCACTGACCAGTAAATATGTGTGCGCAACTAACTCAAGCCGAAGGACGATACAAGAGCCAGTTATAACACCTGCATATTTCACTATTATCACTTGCTTCACATTCACGTAAGTACTGACTGCACGTGGGGTTGATCCAACTAAGAGCAAAACCGGCATAGCTTGCATTTGAATCACATAGGCCTTAGGCTCCAAGGTGGGAGATAGGCCCCTGATTGGCCGAAAGGGGCTGCTACGAAGCGTGCACAGTGCTGTGATTGATTGGGATGGCCTTTTGGTACGAATAATACCTAAGTGCCATAAGGCCCAGGATGGCAAAGATTATAGGAGGGATAGGGAAATAGACTATTTTGGTACAAATAGTACCTAAGTACCATGAGCTAGTCACGTGATTGACTATCCTCCTACCTCCACTCCCTAGAGCTTTTCAGGCTTCCATTTCTCATATCCATTAAAGGATTAGCTTGCACTCCCCAAAGCCCTTCAGGTTTTTCCCCTATCCTGGCCTATTCGGCAACCCTAAACACATTTCTATTAGATATATTTCATCTCTTTCTCCCCTCGACAGCAGGCTTACCTCTAACATATAATCTCCTTCAGCCAGCCGAAGCTCGACAGTGTTCAGCCAGTAAGATCACTAGTGTAAACTACTCTCCCGTACCATTCCCTTCCGTCCATCAAATAAAAACCACCTTGCCTTAAATGTGTTGGTCATTTGGCTGCTGTCTCCTGAGCTGAGTAGATGGTCTCTGTCTCCTCCATCATTTCTCCTTAGAAGTTCAGTTATGACAGGTAACAATAAAATAATAATGCACACATTAACTGAAAAAAAAAAAAATTTTCAATTCACCACAACCCTTAAATAATATTCTTGCAATACTTTCGCAGCTATGTTTTCCCATAGTCTAGCACAACTAATTGCTCCATTGTGTGTTTGTTTTATTCAGTAGCTTCTAGCACTCATGCAGCTGAACACTTTTGACACGCACAGTTGATGTTAGTCTGTATCACCAGCATTGATGTTGTTAGTGTGCATCACTACACACAGTTGTTGAGTCAGGATAGACGGTAGAAGTTGAATTCCAGCACCACACTAAGCATGGATGCTCCAGTGGTCGTAGAATTCGAGCAGCCACAGTGTATAGACACTGGCAGCCTTGGTGTACAGATGCAGGAAGACCGCCCCGATGTTCACATCCAGGCAACAGACAGTCTGGCAGAAGTAAGTTCTTCTCTATTTTTAGCGACTTTAACTTTGTGAGGAAATGCAAAAATGATCCCATGCCAATGTTGTGATTCTGTCTGTGTTGATATATCAGTGGTTAAGGCGTGGCCTCGCCTCGGGTTTTCCCGAGTGCATACCTGCCATCTTTTCAGTTTGTCCATCAGTAAATCTTTCGAATTGAACAACTGTATTGAAAATCACACACGACAATTTTTCAACACATTTCTGATGATTTAAACATTCACACTCAACTACTTACTACATACGTTGTACATTGAACATATATGTAAAATTACTAAACAAAATTTGATTTTTTAATATTAGGTAACTTACTGTTAAAATGAATCAATACTGTCAAGTACTGCGTAAACATAGCTAGAGTATATCAATATACATGATGTATAAAATATAGACTACTTATGCAAACTTAACAAATTTGCTATACTCACTAAACAAGATTACTTTATGACATATCTAACTAAATGGAGAAACACATTTCAGAAATGTTAATTCCTAGTTTTAAGAATTATAAGTGTGCAGTGGTTGACTTCTTCGCTCTTCTTTACAAACCTGAGCTGTAACTTTGTTCGTAACTAACAAAATAATTACTTGAATTTAGTATATATGTTTACCGCAGGGTGATATTGGACATTGGAGGGTCTAAACTGGTTTCGGTTTTTCTTAATCGTACTGAAAATGTACTTACATTCGGAATTACTTTAGGCGATGGAGACAATCGATAACGTTATCTTTGACAGCCTATCATACTTCAGGAGACCAATCTACTCCGCGAATTCTTGATAATTCTGACCAGTTGATATCAATTGTCGATTTGAAGTGCCACAAATTGTTCTTCCATAGCTGATTCTCTGGTTTCACTGTCCTTCAGAGGAAGGATAAATGAAAATTTTACCACGAATCACTTAACTGAAGAGAACTGTGCTGTTTAAAAATCATTCAGTCTATCAACTTCTGCATTTTTAAATACTTCATTCATGAGGGGAAACATGTTATCAGTGCAATCACATACAGTGACAAAGTATTTCCGCACCGAGGCAAACAATGTATAAATTTTTTTCAATTTCGGATACTAAAGTTGAGGCTTGACATATAACTACTGTTTCCTCATTTTCCCTCTGGTTTTCAGTAAAATGATACTTAAGCAGAAGAATAGGACAGCTTTTCACAACTTTTGGCTTTATAAATTTTGACAGCAGTTCTTAGTCTCTATTGTAGAATATGTATCTGTGGTGAAGCAGACTGAAATAAGACGTTTACCTTGTCAAATGTTAATTATATGTAAAGAAGGAATGTACAAAATGCTTCATTCAGTTTACAGGAAAGGAACAGAAATAACTGTACCTCACGGTAAAAGATAAATTTTGATTTTTAAAAAATGGGGCATTGCTGCATGCATCTTCTAATGTAATTCGTTTACTGCTATCTATCGCTGTGTCTGTATTTGAATCAGATTCTATCTTCTCATGTTTTTTAGTTCCCTTTGACGAAACAGGCATATCTGTAATTTGTTTACTGTTACCTGCCTTATTGTGTAACTGTTGGAATTTTTGGAGGCACCTTTCATTTTGCATGTTTCTCTAAAAATTAAAATATGTACCAGGATTTCCTCAATTTTTATTGGCAAACATACTGTTACACTCGCCCCCTCCAGCACTCAAGACTTAGATGTTAAGCCCTGACCTAAATATCTTCACTTCACTGCAATAGGCCATTCACGATAAAATGAGCAGCGCATAAAGTTTTTTTTAAACCGTTTTGCAGCCATCTTTACAATTTTTAATGAAAAACTTCCACATAACTAAAAACAAGCGTAAACGTTTCAACACGCTTAAAAATTAACATCTATTGTAGCAATAAAACATGGTTTTAATTAATTACAAGTTGTGCCGAGTGCTCAGTTTATAGAGAATAGCCTACGTACCTGTATCCCAAAGATATAGGCACTTTTTTCTTTTTGAATAGTTAGAATACTTGATTTTCTTAGATATGTTCTGGGAACTGAAATTATTATTATTTTCTGGGTTTATCATAATTAATTTAATTCACACATTTCAGTACAAAATTTTACTGCGATTTGAGGGCGTTATTTTTATAGTCGCGCAATGAGGACACCACACTTCAATACTGTTTGCACTGTAATTCGAGGATATTATTATTTTCATGTCAACCTGAGGACTCGCACTACAGTATGATTTACTCTATAATTCGAGGACGCTGCATTCCAGTACTTTTTAAACTATAATTCGAGGATGTTATTATTGTCGTGTCAATCTGAAGACCCCACACTACAGTATGATTTGTTCTATATTTCGAGGACGCTGCATTTCAGTATTTTTTACACTATAATTCGTGTCAATCTGAGGACCCCACACTACAGTATGATTTGCTCTATAATTCGAGGACGTTGCTTTTCAGTACTTTTTAAACTATAATTCGAGGATGTTATCATTGTCGTGTCAATCTGAGGACCCCACACTACAGTATGATTTGCTCTATAATTCGAGGACGCTGCATTCCAGTACTTTTTAAACTATAATTCGAGGATGTTATTATTGTCGTGTCAATCTGAGGACCCCACACTACAGTATGATTTGTTCTATATTTCGAGGACGCTGCATTTCAGTATTTTTTACACTGTAATTCGTGTCAATCTGAGGACCCCACACTACAATATGATTTGCTCTATAATTCGAGGACGCTGCATTCCAGTACTTTTTAAACTATAATTCGAGGATGTTATTATTGTCGTGTCAATCTGAGGACCCCACACTACAGTATGATTTGTTCTATATTTCGAGGACGCTGCATTTCAGTATTTTTTACACTATAATTCGTGTCAATCTGAGGACCCCACACTACAGTATGATTTGCTCTGTAATTCGAGGACGTTGCTTTTCAGTACTTTTTACAAGTACAATTTGAAGGCCTTTATTATTGTGGTAGCATTATTAGGACTGTATATTTTAATTTTCATTACAAATCTAGGACTTGGTTGTATAAGTCGAATTCTGAAGACTCAGCATTTAAATCTTATTTTCACTATAATTCAAGGACATCATCATTCAATGTTCTCTTATAGGACCTAGTACTTCGTCTGGATTGCATTTTAATTCGAGAACATAATTTTTTAGTTGAAATGATTACATATAAAAACAATATAGGCATATACAATAACATATATGTTGCAGTTTCGTTTTGGTTCCGAGGATTCCGATTATCTTTAATGGGCGCCAAAGCTTGTAGCATTATATTTTTTTTTTAGAACATTCTGTGTGTATATGACACAAATAAAAACTTCGGCTAAAGGCTCAATAATGTTTCAGGGACGGGGAAAGTAAAATGGTCACGAAAGGAATAAAGTAACTTAGTAACCTTTCGCTACATCTACACTTAATTTTCTTAATTAGTTTTTGTTAAATACATATCGTATAAGGAGGATGCCAGAAGACCAGGGATGCAGACTCTGAATACATACTTACAACTGGATCTATATAGGTCTCTACTTGCGCGAGAGTGGAAAAACATGGAATAAGGTTCTGCGATGGAGATGTTCTGTGATAAGAAGAGCTGGTGAAGCGGAAAATTTTCGAGTAAACTCGCCGACCAGCGACATTGTATAGATTTCCACATGCTAAAATCCGGGGGCCAATCTCACTGGGGGGATCAAACCCAGAACGCATTATTGAGAGGCAAGTGTTCGATAGCCATGGTTCCATAACTATTTGTGCTATTTTGCAATACCACAACAGATTTTACATACACAACGAAAGGAATATAAAAGGTTACAAATGTTAGTGCAAAGTGTCAAAAAAAAAATATATATATATAAACCTGCCGGGGTTTAAACCTCTTTACGCGTGGCTACTACAGGCAATTGTTACTGTGACTACTCCACAACACACTTGTAATAAAACGTGACGGTTGTATACAAAAAGTTGACAGCAATTTTGTAATTACTTTACATACTTTAGACTATGTTTCGTAATGTTTGCTTATGCGTTTAAAAAAGAAAAATTTCGTTAAATATTTTACACATTATTTAGATATTGGCAATTATATTTTTTTAACCTTGCGACGTGTATAATTAGAAAACTCTCAATATTAAGTTGACATTAGAATCAAAATTGTAGAGAAAATACCTTTCATGTACAAACACTGTAGATAAAAATACCCTGTGAGAAATAAGTTTCGCTTACGTCACTTACAAACAAACAATGCTTATATTTGATTTTTAAATAACATTACCCTTCTTATTGTTTGGAAATGTGACATTGCTGTGGTTTAAAAATATCTATACTCGCTGATTTCACACATGCGAGGTTTAAACTGTAAACGTAAAATATTACGCATAAATATATCATTATAAAGTGCTGTATTCGAATGAGAAAAATAACATTTTTAGTTGAGTACCCAGAAAATTTTAAAATCTCATATGTGCCGACATCTATCGTTGTGCGCCTAAAAATCAAGCGTTTGGACAGCGGGTATGCAATCTGCTGTGAAAACACAGCTTTACAACTTACAGAATAATGTATTAAGGAATTTCACCCTAAACAACCAATTATAACATCATTGGTATGAGAAACAATGAAAACAAAACTATACAAAGTGTTATTCGCCGAAAAAGACTACGCATGTGCAACCTAATAAATAGTTTGAAAAATTTTGACACCTACATATTGGAGTGTTAAGGAAGTAGGTATGGAAAAATAGTTTCCCAGACATCCATGGTAGCACTCGTAAACGTTTTCATAAAAATCAAATGTATACTGAAGTTAACAGACTTGCATTGTAACAATTTTAAATGTTTGAATATTTACAAGGCGGAACTATGGTAACTGTCTTATACCGCGTTTATGTTAATAACTTATTTAACATCTTAGGAAGTTTTTTTACTGTGAACATTTGTAAATTTGGAACTTATTAGCTTATTTTAATAATTATATTGTAGTGTTGTATTTTATGTAATGCACATTTGTCATTAAAACTAAAAGCGAAATAACTTTTTTCTACAAGTATATTCTAAAAACACCTCTGATTGACTTGAATGTTGATTTCCAACACAGTAATAGTTTTTGTTCAGATAGATTCTTTCAAGATATGTAAGCAATTTAACTGTTTCGTTTCAAACATGCATTATAAGGATAGGTACATTTATGCACACTCTGCAAACACAGAGAAGAAGCTGCAGTTTATCGCGCGTAATGTTAGGGCAAATGTTTTTGTTAGAAGTAACACTCTAGACAGGAAGGAATAGGATTGTAGATACATAATGTGATAAAAGTGGGTACAGTAGACCATGAAACTTTAAGGCCTTTGACATATACTTACGTGATTGAAAATAAGATTGTCTGTTTCCCATAACTTCTATATGCCAACAGCATACATATTGAAACGATATTCCAAGTTTTTTTAAAGCTGTTGTATTAGTGTACACTCGGTAAAGTGTTTCGTTAGCAAAAAAAAAAAATGTTGCGTATGTATTGTATTTATTGTTTATTTTATTTTAATATGTGAAGTACTGCATCAGGAGTTCCGCAATTAGTAATGTAAATTGAAAGTCATGTTTGATTACTCTAAGTGAATTATTACTCAAATTACACTCAAAGTCGACAATTACTACCAGTATGCTACAGTAATGAAGTTATAACAGTAATGAGTGCAAGTCCTCTTCGTGCGTTTCAATTTTAAATTGCCAAAGTACGTTAGAATTTGTTGCAGTTATCGACTACTAAAACTGATTAGTTGTACTGTCTGTAGTGACTTGGATGTTCTGTAGTTACCGGTTTCCAGAGATAACCATTACTGGGTGCTCATAATCCAGCGGATGGGAACAATTGATGAACAATATACTGCTCTATTTTCGTTGAAACATGGGAAACAAATGTAATAACGATACAAATTAATAAAGCAATGCTATGACGAACGTTTATCGTAAACTGACACATTTTTAACAACGCCAGTCCTAGTGGTGTTCGACCACCTGGTAAAAGAGCGAAGATATGTTGTAACTGCCATTTTGAGAAAAAAGTGTCTTATTACCAAGCAGTTATGTACGTTGTAGTACGTATACTTCAAGGTTTTATATCAACAATCAAAACATATTTACTCTTTCTACGTGGCAAAAAAAAAAATGTTTCAGAAGAGAAAAAAATACATAATTACTATTAGTACTGAAGTAATTTCCTTTGAAGTGAGAGGTTTGGGCAGATTTAGCATTGAAGTATTCGGAGCCGAAGAGAGGGAATTGTATTTACTATGGAGACATAACGGAACACAGAAACGAGAGAAAAGCCTCATGTAACGGGTATCACATGCGAAAATCCGAGAATAACTCGACTGAGAACCTAACGTGGATTACGTAGATAATATGTAGGCTCTTGGTGCCACTAACAGCTTTTTTAATTCCGAGACGATAGCTTTGCAGTCGAACTTTATTTTGTCTTTATGTATTAGATGCAAAGGCAAAAAATGTTGGGGCAGCACCAGTCGTTTATAGCTGGCATGATTATGTAACAAGTCATCTAAAATAATAAGGCGTCACTTCAGCGCTCATTTACATCGCGCTTGAATCCAGGTAAGTTACAAAAACATAGTTTTACTTGTTTTTTTACTACGTGAAGTAATACTGATAATGTATGTAAATTTCTGTAAATATAGTTGCTTGATATTACAAAAATCCTATTACAATTATTGATTCTTTCGTGAATCATATTGCACTATTGTTACAGTATATTATTTAGTTTTCTCTGCAAATTACAATACGTCCAATCGTTATTTCTTTTGTATACATTACTACATATTCAAATAGAACAGTTTCACAAAGGCCATTTGGACGATTTTGGAAGTTTTCATAATAGTATTTATAGCACACGAGATGGTTAAAAATACGATTCCATCATCATCATCTCTGATTAGTTTTTTTTGTAGGTAACATATCATTGGCACGTGTGTTACTTTCTGGGGAAAAAGTTATTTTAAACACGAAGTAATACAGATTACGCTCTACGTGGACGAAATGGGATGTGTTAGAAGGTTATTCCATTCACTTATTGTACTAGAGGAACATGTTCAATATCAACAAAAACTATTCACAAAATTTATTCCATATATTCAAAATGGTTGTCTTGAGAAATTTTTTTGATTTAATAAATATATAAATCGTTAGTTACCCTGTACATTATACAAGTTAAAACTCTCCATACTTTCAGACCAACATAAATCACCCATGTTACACAGAATAAAATAATACAATCAATTCAAGAAGAACCATGTGTTACTATTCTGATCTACTGATCTACTATTCTATATGTTTGTCAAGTTGCAAAAGAGAAATTTAAGCCAGTGTTAGAGGTTACATACTAACAAAATTTAGATTATAGTACCAAAATTACCATTTTTAAAAGAGGGCTACCGATTAAATCTAGCAATTCAGTCATTAACATCGCATACTTTCCGCGGGGATTATTGCCTGCTGTCCATAAGCAACATCCTATAGTATTCAGTCCGGAACATCATCTACTTCCTTCACCCACTGACGTCCGTCAGCCCTGGCTATTAGCTTAAAATAATGAAACCAAATAATGGAGAGAGCGCAAGAAGGATACCTTACAGGTTTATTAAATGAAACAGGCGTGACATTACTGTTTGAGTTCATCGTTGGGGTAACGAGTGATTTGGACACTAATGAAGCGCTGTTTTGAGGAACTTATGATGTAAGGGTAATGTTGGCAGCTTTTAGTAAAGAGATATTGAGAGGCATGACTGTGAAACAAGATTAATTGGGAACTCAAAACATGTCTGCCTAAATCGAGATTAGAAACTAAAACTCCTTGTATCTCACACTGGTGCGCAACAACAAATTACGCTTTGTGAATTGGTTAATAAACTTGAGTACTATGTGTGTATACCGTCGTTAAAATACCCATGTTTTGATATACTTAAGTAGTTATATTATGGGGCTTCTGGAGCAGCGGGTTGCGGGTGAGGAGCTGAGGAGCCGCGGCCGCCATCTTGTTTCCGGCGGCCATCTTGTTTCCGGTCGCCATCTTGGATTACATCACTTTCAAAATTTTCCAAAATTTCCCAAAAATTAAAAAAAAATTTCAAAAATTAAAAAAAAATTTCAAAAATTTAAAAAAAATTTCAAAAATTAAAAAAAAATTTCAAAAATTTAAAAAAAATTTCAAAAATTAAAAAAAATCTAAAAAATATTTTCAAACCACCCCCCATATTGGAATAATACCCCCCCTTCCCCCTGCCGCCAAAAATAATGTATTATTATATTTAGTTCTAGGAATTGCCACCAGGGGTTTGAGCCGCCATTTTTTTTCTCACTTGATTCTACTCCACCTGTATACATATACGTTTAAGGGCGATGTGTAATGTACCATAGGCGGGACTCTCGCCTCTATCACCAATATTATTATTTTGCTTACCTCCAGGCAGCGAGATTGACAAGTCTTGACAAGTATTATATATCATCACCATCAATCATATTCATTTCATTTTTTAAAAACCTTTTATAGTATGATGTACTTGTGTTCTATGTAATCACTGATTAAGTGTACAAGGACTGTTGCATCTGATGCTCTTTAAGAAAAGTTATGACAGGCAAATAATGTCTCGCAACACACAGAAATTTAAGTTTAAAAATCTAATTTATTTACAAACTTAAAACACTATATACACAACACAATAAAAAACTATACACACAATAAAAACACTATATACATTTTTCACTATTATTCTTGAGGCGGATGGTCAGGTCCTCGTCCCACCAGAGTCCGGAGGAGGCCGAGGACTTCCTCCTGGAAGCGGGCGGTGGCGGTGTGGCGGATCCCCGCCACGGCGTGCTGCGCTTCTAGTCGGAGCCGCAGGTCCAGGATCTCCTCCTGCTGGTCCCGAACCTGGGCCCGCAGCCCAACGAGCTCGCGCC
>PNEQ01074643.1:0-16560 GCA_003012365.1 Medauroidea extradentata
AAGTAACACCAATTTTTTTTTTTTTTTTTTTTTCAAAGACTCGTTTGTATATAGACTACTAAGCATTGTAAATATTATGTAAAAGGAATTTAAATTGATAGCATAAGTGTAAAGTCTTTTATTATGAATAATTTAGATACGGTTAGTAAAATAATTCGGAAATTTAAAGTAACACTAACTTTGTTAGCAGTCCCAATGAAGATTGGCTGCGCACCGGGTAGAAAGTTTTTAACAAGAAATTTCGCACACAACATAGAAAACATAAAACGCCACCAATTTCACTAAAACTAATAGTGATCACGTGTAGTAACAGTTGCAAAGGCTTATTTTTGTTCACTGAACGTAGAACTACAGTCTAGACCAGGAAAACGTATACCGAAAATGTCCAACATTAAAGGATGTTACAAAATTGCATGTAAATATTTCGGGGGAACAATCCTCACTACAGAACAAAAAATTATGGGCACGTGGGTAATGTTAGCATAGTTGTGTTAGGATATGTTACGTTAGGTTAGGTAATTTAAAGTAATGTTAGGTTACGTTAGGTTAAATTAGGGAAGATTAGGTTAAGTTAGTTTAGTTTTCGTTAGGTTTGGTTAGGATTGTTAAGTTTTGGATAGGTTTAGTTTTGTTGTGTTCGGTTTTATTTGGTTTAATTTGATTTGATTAGGTTATGTTACGTTAGTTTTCTTTAGGTTAGTTTAAGGTAGATAAGGTTAGGTTATTATTTTAATTTTCATAAGAATCAATGATTTGTCATGTTTATGACTATTCATTAAACGCCATGATTTGTAACGACGAAAAATATATTTGTATGACTTGCCTAGATAAACCTAACATTACCCAGCATACCCTAATTTAACCTAACCTAACCCAACATAACCCAACCCAACATAACCCAACAACAACCTCACTTAAGCCCAATCACACCTAAGGCCAACTTCACCTAACCCAACCTCACCTAACCCAACCTCACCTAACCCAAACTCACCTAACCCAAACTCACCTAACCCAAACTAACCTAACCCAAACTCACCTAACACAAACTTACCTAACCCAATGTAATCTTACATAACCTAACCCAACATAACATAAATCAACCTAAAATAACCTAACCCAACATAATAAAACAACTATTCACAAACCCCACACGACAATGATTACACTAACATGTACTAACCTAACTTAACCTACCAAAACACACTTAAATAAGGTCATCCTAACCTTACTAAAACTAACCTAGCCAATCAAAACTTAACAAACCTTACATATAACAAACCAAATATAATCAAATCTAGCATAACACTACCTAGTCTAAACCTACCAAACCCAACTAACCCTACCCAGCTAAATCTAACCGAACACTACATAAACTAACACAATTCAACATGACCTAACCCAACCTAACCTAGCCCATTATATCGTCACCACACCTTACATAAACCAACCTCATCAGAACAAATTTATTTTAACCTTACCGAAATTAACCCAACCTGGCCCAACCTAACCTACGCCAAACTAACAGTAACTAATATAACATTACCCAACATTACATAACCTAATCCTACCTAAGTTTACCTAACCCTACCCAACCAAACCAACCCACAACACACAAAACCAAATCATGCCTAACCTTACATAACGGAACCTCACCTAACAGAAGCTAACCAAACTTTAACTAACCTTACATAATCTTAACAGAACCTTAGATAACCTAACCATACATAATCTAAACTAACTAAATCTGACCTAACCCAGCCGAACATAACATAACATACCACAACCTCACCAAACCCTACCTACCCTAACATAATCCAACATAGCCTAACAAATCCTTACATACCGCAGACCTTACCTTAAACGTAATTATCACAATCTTACCATCCCTATGTAACTCAATTACCATACTTAACTAACTCTAACCGAACCCAACTTAAACTAACACAAACCAACCTGACCTAACACAACCTGACCTAACCCAACCTAATCCAGCCCATCATATCGTAATCCAACCAAACATAAGCCAACGTCATTCAGAGTAACTTATACTAACCTAATCATGAAAAGCCTAACATGACACGACCTAACATATCCCAAACTAGCAGAAACCTTCCTTAACATTGCCTAAAATAACCCAACCAAATCTAAACTAACCAAACCTTACCTAACCTAAACCAACCCAAACTAACTCACACAAAACTAAACTAAATCAAAGCTAACAATTTACCTTAACTTAGACTTAATTGCACTAAGTTGCACTTAGTTGCAATAGGTTGCAGTATGTTGCACTAATTTGAACTGATTTGCCTTTTTGTTCTTTGTTGCACTATGTTGCATGTGTTGCGCTAAGTTCCACTAAGTTGCACTTTGTTGCACTTTTAGAATTTTGATGTACTTCTTGCTCTATGTTTTACTGTCTTGCACTTTGTAGCACTTTGTAATTAGTATTTTGTAGCATAGTGTATCACTTTGTAGCATTTTGTAGCAATTAGTTAAACCTACTTGTTTTGTGTTGCCTAGAGTTTCACTGAGTAGACTGGAAATGCCCTAAGTTGACTGGAAATCCCCGGAGATACCCTGGATCGCTAATGTTAATCTGGGTCGCCCTGGGTTTGTCTATAGTTGCTACGACTAGCTGTAAATTATAATGACTTGCCACAATAACATGACCTACAGTGCATAGCGGACAGTATGGATAATATCACTGTGAAATGCTACATCGCACAACGCATACCTTTCATTCAATTAAATATGTCTCGTCTGGTACATAGTTGCCAGTTATATCTGCGATGGCATTCTACAGTACCGTGATCCAGCCCAAGCACCACGCACTGTGCGCTATGTACTGTCAACTGTAGCGCAGAAACTGACCCATGTTCACGTAACACTCTTCATTCCTCTAGACGTGGGAGTTGTCCCCCAAAATAACGACGTGAAATTTTGGAACATCCTGCATATTTGCACACGCAGTGGTTACCGATGTGAATACCCTACAATATCGTACAACCAACCAGTCACTATCACGGCAAGTTCTAAAATTGAACCAACAAATATTGCAGTCTGACGAAACACCTGCAAGAACTTTCCACTTGCGACGCAGTGTTGCCAAGTTCTGGTAAACCTTAATTTTGGCCATACCGAAATCAATCGCGTATCGGTTAAATCATGGAAATATTTTTGTTCCTCTTGAATTCTGCACTCGAAAAATTAGAATGTAGCACTGTAAAATGTTTCCAGTGGAGAGGCCAATCAGCGAACTCATCCCAATCTTTATTTTTTTAGACTTACCTTTTGACGAATATAAGGCCAAAATGAATTTTATTACACTTCACCAATTTAATAGGTACATAAATAAGCACATACACTAAATTTAATAAGTAAACTGAATTTTACAAACAAATATGTATCTTAACAAATCTAAAATCTAGTAACAACTAGCAAAAACTATACAGTAACAGGATACATAGAACAATATCAGCTTTAATGTCATTAACTACTTGTGCATTTTATGTTTCTGTTGTCACTTTCTATCTTCACTTCTTATCTATTTATAGCTCTTTCATCTCATATCGCCCTATCAGTCTTTATCTCATTATCTTGTCTCTTTTCATATCTTTCTTCTGTTTCTATGCCTCTGTCTTACTCACTTCTCTGGGTCGTGGGAACTCCTCTGTTCGTAATTGGGACCCGAGAGGGTATTTCATAGTTTATCGCCTGTGTTCCCAGCCAGCGCCGGCGAACAACTGGCACAGCTTATTCCGCGCTGCGTTAATGTCGTCGGTGCTACAATCTGCGTGTTTGCCTACGTCCGGGTAGCAAATGCCGCGCGAAGCGCAACGAACAGCACACGAGTATCGCTGTAAGGTGGCGAACATATAAACACTGCACATGGCTGAGGCCATGTCCTCAACTGTACTAAGTAATTAGCAGAGGCAAGGATACATGGTGAATAACGATAAATCCGAAATAATACCGATATGCATGCTATATACGCCTTACCTTGAATTAAAGAAAGTTAGTAAAGCTCTGTATCATTTTAAATAAAATCATGAACGTTTCCTTAAAATGATAAGGTCCCAATTTCTTTTATGGAAACCCTACTGATTAAGGTAAATACACACAGTCTAGAAACTTTTAATTCACACTAGAATGACTGGTCTATTCCACTTCAAGTCAAGTTTGAGTGTTAGTTGACCATCTTCCATTTTGCTGATATATATTATTCATATTAAATAATTAAACATACTAAAAGCATTTGACTTTAAAAAACTTTGCTTGCAGAGACATACCGTCAAATAGGGTTACTTGGTACTGCAGGAAAACTTGGGACATTTTCAGAAATTTTTATTTCGTATGATGTAGCCCTGAATGAAGAAATCATGATAACTATTCAAGTAAGATGTATCCTATAACGGTTCCATGTATTTCTCCTTACTCTTTCGGCTGCTGTGTGTAAAATAAAAATTCCAGAAAAAGTGTCCCAAGTTTTCCTGCAGTCCCAATTAACCTTAGTAGACGGTAACCACTCAAAAATATGACTAAAAATTGAAAATCATGAAAAATTTTGAAATCAAATGCATAAATGCGTGATCCTCAGAAACTATAAGAACTGGAAGTATGGCGTACTTTTTTGCTAGACAGCAATTGAATTAAAGTATTTTAAGGTATATAAAACACCTAATGTAGTGTGATAAACATTTTAAAAATGCACTAAATTGCTATGTGTTTGTAGTATTTATGTAAGTTTTCAGATTTTTTTTTTAAAGACTAAGGGGATGACCAAAGCTGGTAAGTGCCATAAATGGTACTACTCATGATGTAGTGTCAGCTGTATTTTTTCGACCGTCAAAAAGCTTTACAAACCCAGAAAAATGTTATAGAAATCACATAAACGTCAAATTTGGTCAATGTTAGGGGGTTGAAAATCCAAAAACCCCATTTTGTAAAATTATGAAAATTTGGTAAAATGAAGTCATCATATAAATTAATGCTGTGCACACAATATACTGGATTTATGCCTTGTATCTTTGATGTGCATATTTGGAATATGTGCTAGGTTGAAGCATAGCAATGTTATCCTTGTAACAGTGACAAATGTATGAATGTACATTGAGCTTCCCAGTTATTGTAATACAGAGAACAGCTGCTACATTTTATGTATTTCGTTGCGATCAAAGTTGTGAATTCGTGCAGAATGACCACATGGAAATGGAGGTTTCACCTTCAGCAGTACATTCTGAAGTTGAATTTGACACTTATCGTTCTCTGTACGCCACTTGAAACAATTTGCAGGACCATCCGGATGCATAAATGATACAGTGACATCGTTTATTTTTCTTAAAATTCTTGAGATTTGAGCCATCCCCCAACGATCATCGTAAACACACGCAATAAAGTCACCAACTCTTAACCTATCAATCAAAATGACATTATTTATTATTCATTCACAATAACTTGTACTTTATGAGAAACAATTGTTGCCAAACCAACTTCTCCTTCATCTACCAACCAATAATGACTAGACTGAATACATTTTACAGGCTTCACTTTATTCTATTCCTCAGTTATTTACGACGAAAGTATTCAACTTCTTCGCCTCTCGAGAGTAAGAGAGCTGTGTTTCTAAACCTTTTTTTAAACTGTAGTAACAAATGATTCAGCATCTCTGATGGTTTTTGTTGCTTCGTTCCGCAAGTTAAACTTAGTTGCGTAATGTTTACATAATCCTCCTACAGTATCATATGCACTTTTCCCATGACCAGTTGCAGAAAAAAATGCATTGTCTTGAGACTTTAGACACTCCATTTGAAAGTTCATACAGCTGGTATTTGTTTTTAAACTGTGATGCTGCTCCATCCGATACAATCACTTCTGTAGTGAAGTTATGGGGACAAAATTTAAATTAGTACTATGTTACACCATCCATGGTGAAAATATTTTATTCTCACATTTTGCACATACACTCCCTACAATAACTGTTTACGGTTGCAGTGCATCAGTGACAGACATAAAAGAGAACATTAGCATATAGCACATAATAAACCATTTAAAAAAATTAATGTCAAAGATACAATACAAAAATCCAATATACTATGTGCACAGCATGAATATAAGATATTATAAGTACTTCAATTGATAAATTTTTCATAATTTAAAAAATGGGGATTTTGAGATTTTCAATCACCAAAATTTACCAAATTTGCCATTTTTGTGATTTCCATAATATTTTTCTGGGATTGTAAAGCTCTTTGGTGGGTAGAAAAAAATGCATTGGAAACGACATCATGAGTAGTACAAATAGTGACACTTACCAGATTTGGTCATCTCCTTTGTCTTTACAAAATAAATTCTGGAAAAAAAAAAAAAAAAACACATATATAAAAAGTTTGTGTATTTTTTTTTTAATGTTTGTCACACTATATTACTTGTTTTATATACCTAAAAAAACTTCATTTCAGAGCTGCCTAAAAAAACTCATACTTTCTGCTCTTATAGTTTCTGAGGATTGTTGTTTTCAACATTTTTCATTATTTTCATGTTTTAGCCAACTTTTGAGTGGCTCTGTAAACAATTTTGGGGGGTCAAATGCTTTTAGTATGTTTCTTTACGTTTGTATGACTAACATATATGTATAATATATATATTTTTTTTCCCTCCAGAAAAAATTGGAGATGGTCAACTGACACATTTGGCCTGAATTGACGTGTGGAATCGGCCAACTTTTGTTCCTAGTATACGATTATCTTTAATTTTCAATTACTTTATAAGATGCTTATTCTAACCATATTGCTAAAGTACAGTGCCATTTTATAAAGGAAAATGCTAATACAATGTTGCCCCAAAATGGTTGCTGTAACATACAAATCACCCAAAAAAGTCAGAAAAAGATTTCGGAAATTATCCATCTGCAGTTCTTCCATTTTATGAAAATGTTTTAATCATTGGTGAAGCAGAGACGAGTCTGCTTCTGTGTCTGGTGACGGATACTGCCGACGGCAGGTGGGTTTTCCTCGGGGTGCTCCTCTTCTCCGATGATTCTCTCGTCGTCGCTTCCGCCCGGTGCCAGTAGTCTCACACATTATCGAAGACCCTGCTTTGAAAGCGTGGACAACATACGGATGATAACCACCCCCCCCCCCTTTTTTTATACCCAACTAGCACGTCTTTAGGGATGTCACGTCCAAGCAGAAGAGCGAACGTATTCCGCTCCGGGTGACATGCCAAAAACGTTCGGGCGGATGAAAAGCCAGGATTGCGGAACGTCGGAGAAGGGGGGGGGGGCGGCGTCATTCCTTTGAGCACCTGCCGCGCGGTGACCGCGAATCCGCACACGGTGAGAGATAACTTTGACCCGCGTTTCGAAACCCCGGCGTCCCCGCCGAGTATACGTCGGTAAAAAGTTCCGCCTCGTCGTCGCGTCATACGAGAGAGAAGGGGCTAGCCGCTCGGGCGGTGTTTACTACGACGGTTAGAAGGTAGTGGTGGAAGAGGGGGTGGTGGGGAGGAGAGTAAAGGGGGTCTGTGGACCCCCTCTAATTACTGGCGCGTCACTTGGACTGTTTGAACACAGCCACCCGCGTTGGTCAACATGCCTGCGCGACTGTGCCGAGGGATGGGGGAAGTAGAGGGAGTAGTGGGTAGTTGCGAGTAATTCTATTTGACACTCTCCCTTCCCTTCCCAGCACACTTCCAGCCACATTCTCATATCCCCTATTCCCTTTGCCGTGATAGCGATTAAGAATGTGTGGTAGCTAAATAAACGCTGAAAACTCCAAAGAAATCTACACGTTTTTGAAAGTCAGTATTGAAAAACAACAAAAAAAAAAACAATTCTAGATAATATTATCAACTTGTGAGCAAACACTTAACCAGGACGTTGAATTTGTTAACCATAATCGCTTGAACGTCGTGAAAATTCGGTCTCCAGAAATCGACTGCGTTCACTGAAAGAAAAATTTTGTAGGGATACTTCCCTGCAAAATTATTTTGTAATAAATACAAAACAACTTTTCGGAAACCACAATTGTTTAGTGGTGACAGCAAAATGTTTAAACAGTGACAAAGAAATAGTTTTGCAGTGTGAATACCCACTAAATATTTTGTAGCTGCCACAAAACATTTTTTTCCGTGCTCTTTTGTGTCTTCATCGTTGTGTCGTCTATTCTATTGTCTATGACGTCATCGTTGTTAATCTGTCTTGTGTCCATTATTGTCTTGTTTTTTAATTCGGTTTTTTTTTCCATTATTTCTTGTTGACCAATACCTTATGGGATGTTTCATGGTCTGTAGTTTTGGCTTATGGATGTGTTGACTACAGCCAAACTAGGCTTGTTTCCTTATTTTTTAGTTTTTCGTTTGATTTCCTTAGTCTTATCCTTAGATTTCTGTGACAACATAGTATTGCAACGGCGTATGTCCACAATACTAGGCTACAGTAAGTGATCTCTTGGGCTGAAATTCAATGTACTAGAGTTTGACGTCAGAGATTGTTCTTCACAAATACGTTACTTGAGAAAAAAATTATGCTTAGAGTATTGGCATAAACTATCGTCCATGGTAGGTTTTTTTAAATTAGCTTCAGGAAACCTACAATTTGAATTGATGCTTTTAAATATGAGTTATGTATTATGCTAAACCACGCGCTCAAAATGCATTGCAGTGTGTTCGTACATACGCTATTTACGAAACTGTTCCACATATCCCCATTGTGTTGACGTACGAAAATAAAATACACTTCAAACGACGACTGAAGGGTTGTTTCAAAGCATCACATCGATTAGAAAAATAATTTCGGAACTCCTCGAAATTGCTGCTAAAATCAGCTTTTACAACATGTTATATCTGAAAAACTGCTGACATAATTCGTGCGAAACTACCGTATAAGCATGCAATGAACTAAGCTTAAAACTTTTAATCAATAAAAATACGGGGTCAGTACTGACAGTGCCAGTCAGGCGAGTGATCTACGATACCGCTGCACGCAGTTTCAGTGTGTTGCGGTAGAGGTGATACTGCACCAGGTAAGCTGGTCAACATCGCCCTTGGCGTCGTGCCTCGCTCACACAAATACACGGCCAGTAGGCGGGCACCTTAATACCGAAATGTTGTAAACATGCTAAGTAGCCAAGGAGAAGAAATCGTACATCACATGCGTGAATTATGGAGAACCCATATAACTAGAAAAACAATATTTAATATTTTTATTTCCGAGCCTTCGAACAGTACAAGGGGGAAAAGGAGGAGGGAGTCAGCCAGGGTCTCGTTAAGGGTGTTCCAGTGCGATAAAATCATAACGTTATGTTGTTATGAAATATTATTAGTTATGTAGACGATACTTGTGAGTACATTTTACTTTTATGAAATAATTTTAGCTCTCATAGTTTTCTCATAACGGGGTGTCAAAGTCAAAATTTGCTTGTTACGCTGCCATGCAAATAGTGAAAACTAACTGACCCAATAAACAAAATAATTCACTGTGAACTTACATTCCATGAGCTATGCGATAAATCAATAAAATGAACCCACAACGTAATATTTTGAATTTAAAAAATCCGAAAAGTACAGGAAAAAGTTGCAAATTCAGCCATTTTTTAAAATACAACAACTGTTCGCGGGATTTTTTCAAATGTTTAGTAACGTAGCCCATAGAATGCTATTTCACGTGCGTAAGTCAATTGGTTGCAATTTTGAGAGGCCCGAAAATGATGTTTCTAATAAAGGTGCCAAATGTTTAAAACTACAGCGATACAGTTTGAAGTGTGTTCTTTCGCAGATATACAAATGCAATGCGCGTTAATTGGTTTCGTCGCAAAAAGAATAGCCGTAACTCGCTGCAACGCATTTGAAGCGCAGGTAGGGAGTCTGCTTAAGGAACCATCCCAGCATTCACTTGGAGTGATTTTGGAAAGCCCTGTTAAACTGAAATCAAGATGGTTGAAACCGGATATCGAAAAAGGGCCCTCCCAAATGCGAGACGAGTGTTTTACCACCTCTCCACCAAACCTTTTTTTAACAGGTATTTGATCATGTGCCAATGTATTTTTGTTGGCTATCAGATACTCAAGCCTCTTGTGCTCCTTCAGGCAGACAGAAGTGTTTATATTGTGGTCTTTATGGGAATACTGTGTATCATGAATGAAAGAAATGCCTTAAGAAATTCTTGAGAAATATAGAAACCGGCGTACAGATAGCAATGATGACATAAATTAAAAAATATAAACTAATTAATTAAGATCAAAATTACAACACCGGTAACGTATCTGAAACTTTAAAATGAGATATTAAACATAAATATAACCATTTGTCAGAATAATATGCATAAGACGATGAAACGTAATACGTACAATGTAATATAAGAAAATTTGTATCAGTGTTAGGTCATACTCCAAATATTTATGAGTAATAATGTATGCTCAAATAGAGCCAAGATTTTTTTCGGCTTTAAGTTTATATATCTACAGTCAGTATTACATCTTAATACATGCTCCTTGTACAATTACTTCGCAATATAGATATAATGTTATTGAAAGTTTAATACATTACACTGCATTTTCAAATCTTTTTATTTCGCCTTTTTTTTTTTTTTTTAGTAACCAGGATGAATAAAAAGTAGACAAATAACTCCCGTAATTTCAATACTGCCGAATTCTATACTTTGACAGCTATAAATTGTCGGGGTAATGTGAACGCTAGTGAAAATATGTGAGATTTTCTCCCTCCCAAGGACTGCCATGTTAGTACTGTCGTGTCAGGTTCGTCGGGTGACCAAAAACACTGTAAAAAAAATTCTTAGTAATGAAAGTAATTAACCCAAACACAGCATGGGTTATTTACCATAGTTCAGCATGTAAATAGATATAATGTTGAACATTGTTACCACACAGATCTGGTATCATTAGCATACATTTGACTTCTTGCTGATAATATACAGAAACATTACATGTATGTATGGAAAGTAATTTTACCGTACCAACTTTATTAACACTCCTATATGCCGGTGTGCTAAAGGTTCAAATAACTTTTACAGTGCACTGCCCAGTAGGCAAAAGCCAAGCTCGTCTAAGCCAAAGAGTCTATTATGACCACGATGCAAAGCTGTTTTGTGATCGTTACACATGCAAAACAAGACTTTGCGATGAAAGCTATTACCACTCCCTATATTTGCGACTGTGAACGGTCCACATGACGCACTTGTATCGCAAAGTCTGTCGTAAACTATCACGCCGTATAGAGGGCGCGCTACGACTAGAGAAGTGGCGAAGTGGATATTATAAGATAAAATGGTCAACATTTTCTGTGCGTTTCCGTAACCTCCCACACTCAAACAACTGTAATTTAATATATTGTCATACATAAACAGTCCGATACATATGTTACATCAATATTTGCGCTTCGCAATTTAGTTCAACAAATAAAAACGACAGATCACTCCAAAAAGTATGCATGACTTCTGTAAAAGAAGCGTAGTTTTCGATGTCATATGTAACTCGAATTAGCTGATTTGTTTCTCAATTTAGAATTTAAAATACGAAACTACAAAACTATCAAAAATATTTATTGCAGCATAACTCAATGCAACAGTTTTAACAAAACAGAAGTATTGTATTGCTAACATTTTACAGACATGCTACAATAAGCAGGATGTTGGAGTATTGGTTAGCGTCAATGCTTTCGAATCTTATATATATTTTGTGCCTAGGAATAATCCCAGCACCTGTAGAATGCTTAATTTTTTTTTTTTTTTTTTTTTTTACTTTTTAAGCAATTTTCTGTGCCAGTAAATTCAGTCAATTACACCTAAATGTCATTTTAGCTGTACTTTTATGTTTACAACTATATAACGGTGTAAAATTTCCCCGTGCAATTGTACTTACCACCGCAATTCAATCAAAAGACAGTTAACAGACGAAAGGAGTAGTATTAAATAATAATAATAATAATTCTGTAAAATGTATACGTTACTTTGACATATATATTTTTAAGAAAAAGATTCACTAGACTATGTAGATGTGTTATTTGAGCCAAAAAAAAAACAAACATAATCTTTCAATTGTAGTTAATAATGACGTCTTATAACTTCTGTCGTAAATGTGAACAATGTAGACAGTAACACAGAAGAATCACACGTTTTAAATATTAACTGAAAATCTATAAGAGGTCAATATTTACACATTATTTATGGATGCCTATCATTTCAGTTGTACTATGCACTATTTGCACTTATTTCGTTTTTTACACGCCTTAATGGCAATGTCCTCGCAAGACCAACAGTATATTCTTTGTAAAAAAAAATGCACATTGTAAATGATTTAGGTTACTTTTCGAATTCAAATTAGTTTCAACATACATCACTTTTAAAAATGACTTCAATGGCACTATTCCCCTTGCATACAACAGTGATAAATAATATCTGGATTTTGTGATGTAACTTACCGATATCTAGCATCTATCGGAGCATAAACAAACGGTTATCTAATGATTAGGCTAGGTGCCACTACCATCGAGGATGATGATAACCATAAGAAGAGAAATTTTTGTCGCCATAAACGGAAATACTGGAAATTATTTTAAGAGAGATATTTTACGAGAGAAGCATTTGCCAACCGCCGTCGCCGCCGAGAGCGTGTTGTCGCAATGTTTTGCTTCCTGGCAAAAGACAGCGACACGCGCGAACGAGGACGGTCACAAGCAGGAAAACGCTATCTAAACCACGACGCATCGCAAAGCTTCGTCCGATCGCAAGTTAGCGTCGCTCGGCCATAATAGATCCGTAGGGTGGCAGACCTGAACTCCGCTCAATGAAACTCACATCCTCTCCAGGTGGTCGCTCAGGACACGAGCGGTGTGCAGAGGTTCTGCCTATAATAAATACAGTGTATCATTCGAAAACTGCTCAACACGCATGAGTGTTATTAGCTTAGGAACAGCAGCTAATGTACACTGCACTTGTGTGTATACACATTTAAGGTTCACCATTGCTCATTAAAGCATATTTCCTAGCTGCCGAAAATTTCGAAAATCGATGTTTTTGCCGTCCATTTTTATGTATGAAAGTACTAGCGCAGAAACTTTTAAAAGATACAGGCATGTAAAATACTCCTTTAAGGGCTTTCCAGGGGGAAAAATTATAATTTTTTATTTGTATAAAGCAGTGTTAATTTTGTAGACGTTCTTGGGAGTACATTATCCTTGAAAAAAAAAACATTAGCACTGTTAGTTTTCTCATAATAGCATTTCAGAGTAAAAATTTGTATGTTTTTAGTAGCAAAAACATTTTCAAATTTCAGAATTTTATTAGAAATACAAAACATTGTTTGAATGGGTTTCTATATACGTAGAGCCTTAGCGTTAAGTGACATGTACTTTCACTGTGAATTATTTCGTTTCATTCTATTGATTGGTTATCGTGGGGGAGGGGGTTTATGAACTTAAAACATGCAAATTTTTACCCTGAAGTGCCATTATGGGAAACCTTTCTGAGATATTTTTTGTAAGATTATAAATTATAATGTACTCCCAAGTAACATATACAAAACTAACACTGTTTTATTGAAATATAATTTTTTTATCCTCTGAAACGCCCTTACCTTTATTATTAGGTGATAAAATGATAGTCACTGCTGAATGTCTCATACAGGCGAGGTGTCTGCGAGAAGACTTGAATGCAAGTTCAGTGACTTGCTCCTTTGTTCCTAGAGGCTAAAGTGAGGCGAGATGCGCATGTTGTGTCATCCTTACCGCTTTTGCACTTCTAGGCCTCGAACACGTCAAATACGTTCACCGGGGATGGTCACCTTAAGGGCTCGGGCCCGAGTTTCTTGACTTAGAGAATTATTTTTTTTTAAATCCATACGAGAGTCGATATCGTAAAATTGCTTCGTAACTTTTTACAAATTGGTTTTATTATGCTATGAATTTTTTCGAGACAAACTGTATGATGAGTATAACTAATTTATCAATTAAAAGAAAATTTCGTTAAATAACTAATTAGCAACTATTTTGCAGTCTTGTGACTCGAAAAAAATTAGAGTATGCAGTTTAAATCAGTCATAAAAAAGTTACGAAGCGATTTTACGTTATCGGCTCCCATTTATGTTTTAAAAAATAACTGTCGTTAAATGCGAAGAAACTAGGGCCCATGCTTTTAAGAGTGTATGGTAGACAAATAAACGCTGAAATCTCCATTATAAATTTACACGTTTATTGAAAGTCAGTGCGCAAATAAGTACAAAATAGCAGCCCTAGATAATGATATTTGCCACCTTTATGAGCAAAAATTACTCAGAATAATGCACTTGTTAAGCGTAATCTGATCCGCCGTAATTAAATGTGTGGGAATTCAGAGTCATATATTGATCATTATACTCTGTCCACTCTAAGGTTGCAGGAGAAATTAACAATTCTAACTAAATAAATCAAAGCAATTTAATTATATCTTGATTCCTTGCATTGTTATTGTGACGTTGCATAGTTACCTTGCATTTTTAAATATTTGAAATGAAACTTACGCTGTGTAAAAAAAGTTATTGACTGACTTTCACTTGGATGAATTAGCTGCAACCTTATAATGGATAGAGTATAGAAAAATATTTGCTCAGAAAGTTGACAAAAACTATTGTCTAAATTTTGTCGGATTTTTTTTTTTTTTCAAATTGGCTTAAACTAATGCTTCTAGAGTTTAATTTTTTACAATGATCTATTAAATTTCCTATTTCCTTCCCGTATTTCCGGCCTAGGCTCATAGTTCATGGCGTTTGTTCTCGGCGAATTTCTCCTCCCCTCCCCCCCCCCAACCTACCACATCCAAGCATATACTCTATACTCTCCCACTTAATACAACTCCGTAAAGAACGACGCTTACAGAAAATCTCATTTAGTCTGTGGAGATAAAAAAAAACTAGAAGAAACTTGAAATAAGTCCGGATTCTTTTTATCTTACGTCTGCATATTTGTTAGTTTTTACTTCCGCGCAGGTTATGTAACTGTTAATGAAATTGTCTAAAGCAGTGTTTCGCGCTTACTCGTGTCTGGGCGTCAATTTACTTTTCTACATTCGGCGACCTCCGGCTTTCTATTTTCTTTTCTTCCGACTTGGTGGACTATCTGAGCCCTTTTGCCTCGTCCAGGCCGAAATTTCTTAAATTTGAACTTCGGAGTAATATATATTTCCACTGCAATGGGTAGAGCGCAGACATTTTTGTGGTGAATTTTGAAGGTGGGGTTGGTCGAATACTGAATTGATCACTACACTTTCTTCGTAACGTACAGTACGGGAATTTTTGTAATTTTCTTAATTTTTTTATGAATGTTTATCTTTTACTATATTTATAGTAAATTTGTACTGTCATCTCATAAAAATATTCAGTAACAATAAATACAACGAATTTTTACGTTAAATGCTAGAAACGATTTAGTATTATAACCTTAGCTACAACGTTATAGAAAAGAATATTACGTTTAAAGTGTAAGTAAATATTTGGCGACGTAGTATTATTTTTCATCTTCATAAGTCATAATCACACTAGAAGTTAAGGGCATATTATACATAAGTCAAGTTTTTGTTGAAGGAACTGTACTTACTCTTTGGAGTTAACATCTGTACCAATGTGCAACTTACAATATATCAGTACATCAATTGTTATATTCTTGTACCTAACACATGACAACATTTACGTTGTGACGTTATACCAAGAGTAAGAAATTATTTTCCCCGTTAGACTGTTAATGAGGTAGTGTTAAAATATGGAATAGTACTAAAACGGATTTTAAAAGTACTCAACAAATTTGAAGTAACTCTGCGATTACGTTTGCTATTCGCGTGTTTAGATGTGAGAAATTATTTGGTATTAGGTTAACCTAGGAGTCTGCTTACAAAGCCAGTCCCAGATATTATAACCCATGGGCAACTATTCAGGGGTAAAAATCAACAGATTTAAAGCAACAAATAATTTCGATTTCCAATGACAACCAAAGTGAAAACCAAAAATATTAAAAAAAAAAAAAAAAAAAAAAAAAAAAAAAAAAAAAAAAAAAAAAAAAAAAAAAAAAAAAAAAAAAAAAAAAAAAAAAAAAAAAAAAAAAAAAAAAAAAAAAAAAAAAAAAAAAAAAAAAAAAAAAAAAAAAAAAAAAAAAAAAAAAAAAAAAAAAAAAAAAAACTAGCCGGTTTTTATATGTGATGACGTTAATATTTTGAAGAATTTTTCTGAAGCTTTCATATTACCTTCGGCTTTACGTTTCGTCGGCAGCGAAATCGCTCTCTATATATTGAACATGAGACTTTTAAAAATGTCTTACCTAGGTCTTAAATCAAGAACCAATTCTGACGAGTGCCGTTGTGAAAGCAACATGCTATGTAGGTAAGCTTCAGCATTTCAAGTTTGACTGGAATTAGGCTAAAATATAATGTTGACTATATTTTAAAAATAAAAAAATGAATCTCTAAAACAATGAGAGTTAACTATGCCTACAATGGCGTTACGCAAATTTGAAGGTAAAATATTGTAAACAATTTATGTTTAATATACATGTTGTTAACGCACAATTATTTCATGGACTGTATAC
>PNEQ01074643.1:16660-29292 GCA_003012365.1 Medauroidea extradentata
CTCCCGGAAGCCCAAGGCTGCCAACCGCTGGCAGATGATGAGGAAGAGCTGCTGCCAACTCAAACTGGTGAATTGCTGCGCGGGAGATTCAAAGTTGGAAGTGCTCACCGGGATTGTTCGAAATGCACTATTTAATGATTTAGTCTCAACGAAATTTACAAATACCCAAAATTATACACTATGTACAGTCAGAACACATGTATAGGTATATATATATATATATATATATATACATATATATAGCAAAATTGCTGAATCGTTCCAATTTAAAATAAACTGACAAACGTAATTGTAAGATGAAATACCAAAGTTATATTTCTTGTTTAAAGAGGGTCTACAATTCACGAGAAAATGTTATAGCACCATTACTTTCTGAGGGACAGCCATTTTAGGTACCACCTGTCATGATCGAAAACAATATAAGGTGGCTTTACTAAGTCATATTTCTATGATAACGGAGTTTTAAAAATTCATTCAAGATTAACGTTTTTGTAGGGGATGAGGGGCGTTCGCGCATACTCAAAACACGAAATTTACCTCAAAATAATTAGTTTAATTATTATTGTTAATTCCACGTCCTCCTCCCTTCCCAAGAAAGACATTTTTGTTTAAGGTGGCCGCCTGCCCAGACCGCCGAGAAGTGTCCACAGCTTCGGTCGTTACAAGATTATTCGATAACCGGTTAGCGTGCATAATTGACGACTGCTTAGGAAAAACATACAAAGAACGAGCCGCTGAAAATTGTGAAAACGGGTGTTTTACTCTCCTTTTTATGTATGAAAATTTTAAAGTAGAATATTTTGAAAGTTACACGCGTGTACAATACACATTGTACTTTAATATCACGTCAAAAAAAACGATAGGGTTACCACTAAATGTATCATAAAAGTCAAGTTGTCAGCGAGAAGACTTCACGCTAGTCCTGTGACTTGCACCCAGAGGCTAGGACGAGGGGCAATGTGCGTGCTGCGTCGCCCTTATCATTTCCGCATTTCTAGGTCTCGGGCACGCAAATTACGTTCATCGCCAAGGGGGCCCGTCTACTGGCCGTGTGTTTGTGTGAGTGAGGTACGGCGCCAAGGGCGATGTTGACCGGCTCATCTGGAGCGGTATCACCTCTACTGCAAGGTGCAGTGGTATCGTACATCACCAGCTTGAGGACATATTCGGTGGTGAACACCATTTTTTTACTTGTGGACAGTTTTAAGCCAAGTCCACTGCATGTTTCTAATGTAGTTTCTGATGAATGTAAACTGATTATAAAGCATTTTTAAAGCCATTTTGAGGAACTCTTGAAATTATTTTTCTAAATGACGTGAAGCTTTGAAAATTACCTTCCGTCATAGTTTGAAGTGTATTAAATTTTCGCACATTGACGCAATGGTTAGGTACATGTGGAATAGTTTCGAGAAAAAAAACGTACTGTATTTACAAACACACCGCAACGCATTTAAGCGCGTGGTAAGCGACGTCCTTAAGAGTGTTCACGTTCAAATTGCCATAAGTGAAGTAAATTGTCATCATTTTCAGATTTCTCTATAAAATACAAAGGAAACTCATTGTGTATTTTTAAACATTTCAGCATATTGCCATAATACCTCATTTCAATGTAAATTATTTAATTCTAGTAACACACTTGCGGCCGTATTCAGAAACAATTTTAGTCGTGGTTTAAAAAATAGTCGTAGTTTAAATCGCCATATTTAGTCACTACTTTACCGTACTCAGGAAGCGCAATTAGATGTAACTATTTTAGTCTAGGTTTAACTAATCATGGTTTAAGTTAGTGAAGGCAAGTGGGTAGATTAAGGTGTGATTAATTCGAACATTTGCCTGGTTTGGAACAAATATGGCGGCATCTGGTCGTTTAATTTATCACGACGTATATTTTCAGCATGGCAATTCGGAAAAAGTAGAGTACAAACAGATGAGAAAGGCGTTTTCTTAAGTTATATCTTAGTTAATTGTATCTACAGAACAATGTCATAAAACGTTCTAATGAATATAAATAATCTTGCCCTTTAAGATTTATTTTACCAAATTGTGCGTATATTTTACGACATTAACAAATTTCTAAAACAATTTAAAAGCATAATTAGTTTGTCTTTTCTGTTACGAAATCATCTCCGATACAGCTTAGGGGCCTACAGTATTTTGACGTGAATGCTATTACATGTAATAATTTTAATTCAAACACAACATAACCAAAAATACTATAGATGTAAAAGGACACGACGCTTGACTAATTGTCATGGCAACAGGCAGTTCTGCGATGTTGCCAAACCTTTTGCATGTGTTAAACTGTGACTAGTTAGTCACTACTAATCATGGTCTAAAGTTACAAAAAACGTCTTTCTGAATACGATATATTAGTAGTTCTTAGTCAGGGGTTTAGTCGTGGTCTAGTTAATCTATACTTAGACCAGGTTTAGACCCGGTTTAACGAAATGTTTCTGAATACGGCCTTTAGTTTTTGTTACTGGGCCTACCATGCTCCCGTAACTTGCAAATTTGACTTTGGCATGTCACTACGGGAAAACTACGAGTGTTAAAAAATTTTTACAAGTGGAAAATTTAGTCACAAGTAACTTCTATAAAGCGATCACTATGCCGTGCAAATATAACATCATGAATTTTTGTCACGTGTTCGCGCATAAAGGAGAAAGTTTATTCTAAAGGTGAGCAAAAACTGTGTAGGTAGGTAGGATAGGTAGGTAGACAGTTAAGTTAAACGTCACGTCAATACGAAACCATTGATTCTGAGAGTCAACAACGAAGAAGAGATTTACAATGTCCTGTATTACCTACCCATTATACGCCTATAGTGATTTTGGCTAACCCCCTAAACTCGAAAGTGGCATGCCCCGAACTGAAATAAAACCCGTGGTCTGACAAATACAAGCCCAATTTTGCGGAATATAAAATTTAAAACTAATATTTAAAATTTCAAATACTATTGTTTAAGATGATGGTACATAAACGAAAAAATGTTGTGCCAACATACCCTTTAAAACGATTCAGATGCTTGCAACAAGTAGGTATGTTTAGATGATACACGTATGATACAACGCTATAGCTGTCTGCAGACAAATAACAGCTAGGCATAAAGTATTACAATAGTGGGATTCTTATTGGCGCAATCAAATATAGTAACAGCGCCACGTACAAGCAAATATTTTCATAAGTAGAACGTAAGTATGAAACACAGCGAACAGTCAAGATTTCCCGCAAAAAAAAAAATAATCTACAGTTATTGTAGACAAATATTCTTTAAATATATGATGCTGAAATTTAAACTCCGTGGCTGCACGCTATATAGGCTGAGTCCTTAAGAGCGCGTGGTAGATAAATAAACGCTGAGATCATAAATTGATTTCTACGCTTTTTCGAAGCCAATATGAATAAAATACTCAATGACAATCCTAGATAATGGTATTTGCCAACTTTATGAGTAAACATTTATCCAGAATTGTAAATTCGTTACGCCTGATCGCTTGCGCCTCAGTTAAGTGCACGAGGTTCCGGCGTCAGAGATTGTGCCACAGAAGTTCGAAAGACTGGAAACAATTTTGTTTAAAACGTTGGTTCTATCTATTGTCTAGGATTGCTGTTGTTTAATTTTTGCTAATTGGCTTCAAGAAACCTAGAGTTATGTATTAATGCTTTTAGCGTTGAATTATGTACCATGCCCTCTTAAGGAAATTATCACTCGCCGTGTATTTTCTTCATTCTGTGAGCAAAAAAAGGAAGTTTGCTACTGCAGATGAAGTCCTGTTCACATTCTGCTCATTTCTGGAAAAAAAAAGGGGGGGGGCTCTGTAAAATGTATAATGTTTTAATAATTTTTATATTTGTACGAGATATGGTTTGTTTTTATAGACATATATTGATATTATCTTTTACTAAAATGAAAATTTTTTAGCGTTTATGCTAGCTGTAAAATGGTAGGGGAAAGCCAATATTTGCACACAAACGGTTTTATTCAAGAAAGAAAAGCCAACTGACTTACAGAGATTAAATAATTTATGCTGAAGAACAGTGTCGCGGGCTACGTCAAGGTATCTACAAAAATCGTATTAATTATATTCTGTATTTTAAAAAAATTACAGAATAAATAAACATAAAAATTACAAATTTCTACCATTTTAAAACAATACAGTAAATGTCAATGCGGGTTTTTTGTACATACCATAACGTAGCCAGTGACACAGTTCTTCACTTTGAATTACTGTATTCCATTCCTCTAAGTCAGTTGGTTTTCGTTTCTTGTATAAAACCGTTTTATGCAAATTCAGACTTTGACGCGCCGTTACGCAAGAATTATGAAAGCTATAGAAAAATGTTACTGCCGTAATTTTTTGTCATAATATATGCCTACAAAACAAACCATCACGTACAAATATAAAAATTATTTAAATCATAAAAATTTTGCGCGAACTCCCTCCTTAAACGTATAATTAGGATGCAACCAGTCCCACAATTTATATATTCATGATTTGCTGGAACGATTGCAGCCTAATTATACTTAACAGTTCAATTCTCATGCCTGTATTGTATCGCAAGGTTAATTGAATTTCCGCCATGATCGCAAATTACACATTTTTACCCACAGAATTGAAAAAAGCGAAAAAAAAAAAAAGAGGTATCTAAACTGGAGAGAAATGCCGAGTCTAATGGAGAATAGTTTCCTACCAACAATTTTTCAAGGGGTCGCTGTTAGCGTAGTAGCTAGAACCCTTGCCTCCCATCTACGCGAACCGGGTTCGATTCCTAGCGGTGTTGGCACCGGACGTCGCATGTGGAAATCGTGCCGGACGATGACGCTGGTCAGCGGGTTTTCTCGAGGATTTCCCATTTCCCCCACCCTGTAACTCCAGCGCTGCTCGATATAAGCTATCATCACCCCCTCCTCTCCTCGCCCGAGCGCTAAGGATATTGCAATCTGAGGGTCCGCGGTGGCCGAATGGTCAGACCATTCGCATCCCACCAAGGCGATCCGCGTTCGATTCCTGGCGGTGTTGGCACCCGGACTTTCGCATGTATGAATCGTGCCGGGCGATGACGCTGGTCAGCGGGTTTTCTCAGAGATATCTTGTTCCCCCCGCCCTTTCTTTCCGGCGCTGCTACATACTCACTTCATGTCACCCTTCACCAACGCTGAAGACCTCGACGTTAAGGGGTATTGATCCCTATCACCTTGAATTTATCTGTTTCTTCTCGATAACTTCTGTTCCAGTCGATGTACCAAAATTTTTGTCGCGACAGGGCATAGAGACAAACTTAATCGATTTTCTGTAATTGCTGGAACCATAAAATATGCATTACTTTGCAACGGGAAACAGCTGAAAAGGAAAAAATTGCTTTATTTACGGGAGTGACTACAGAGGCCACAAATTAACAGAAACAATGCCATATGGATTACAAAAAGTGAACGAAACAATAAACTATTCCTTGTTAGCGTGAAAAAAGTAAAACAGTGTGTCTATTCCCTGATTTATAAGAAAAACCCTAAAACCGATCTGACAGGGATCAATCCCCCTTAAGCGCAGACCAAAATCTCTCACTCACTCACCTGGCAATCTCTACAACCAATAATATGTCTAAGCAAATCTTAAAAACAGACTTACGTAGTGTTATTTCTTTAAGTAGGGCATAGCTTGAAAAAAAATTAACCTATCTTATATTACTGAACTTTTAACGTCCAACCGAAGCTTTCAATTAAACAACGTTACACGAAACTCGTTAGCCATTCCCGCACGGGAAATATGCCACAGCTACGCGGATCACCGTGACCTCGCTTGCCGAAGTCTCTCGGGGTAATCTGTTGGGCTGGCCCGCCGTGAATTTCGGCTGACGTAACGGGATGTAATCTGGTTTCCTCCCCTTATCCCCGCCCCACTCCTTTCTATACCATCTACCCTCCTCTTTCTCTCCGGCCCAAAGTTCCGTATTTCGCAAGCCACCCCGCGTCCGAAAGCTTTCCCCGTCAACTCCCCTTTCCGCCGCTGCATCTGCCGGGACGCTCCGCGCCTCGACGCCGGATAGCCGGTAAAGGTATCGTGGAGGGGGTAGGAGCTCCGGGGGAGGGGGAAAGGAAGGTCAGGGGAGTGAAACGGAAGGATGTAATTGGATTGCCCCCGCTGACAGGAGGTCTACCGCCCGCTCGCTACGGGGCTTTAGCCCAAACTGTCGGCAAAATATGCTCGGAGCAAAACTGTGTCACATCTCAGCAAGTAAGGCCCTGAGGGGTGGTTGAGGAGGAGAAGGTGGGGTGTCAACGGGTTGAAGGGTTAATATGCTAATACGTGGCCGCCGTGACCGCGCGGAAAGTAGGGCTAAACTTCCCTTCGGAACCTTCCGCCAACATTTCCAAAACGCTCCGCAATTCCGATGTGATTTCATCAGCAGCGTGTCTGAAGTTAAGGAGGTAAAAACACTTACGGTTTGAAAAAAAAATAACGTATGGTAATTCAAATAGAAACTCTATCACGTTGGTTGAAGTGCTCGGGTAGCAAAATTTCAGATTGTTCGTCTTGCCGCTCGCTGGAATTAAGTCATGTAATTAGCAGAATGAAAAGTTGGTCATCTGATTTTGTGCGCATCAAAGTGTACACACAAAATGTTTTGTCAGTTGTTTGGGGTGAAGCAGCACACTGGGCAGTTGCCAGATTGAATCCTGACCCAATTTTGGAATTAGACTTCCCCATGCTGACGAGCGACTCTGCTGAGGTTTGGAGATTTGCTCGGGATTCTATAGTTAATGTTAATTTTCATTTACATCAGTGAGCGACTTCGGTTAATGATGTTTGACAATGGTATGCAGGTTTTGTGAGAGTATGTGATTAAACATAGGTTTAGGTTTTCAATACTATACAGTTGTTTCTTGGCAAAAAAAATATAATAAATTAGGAACGTTCCCGGTACCACAACGTGTACAATTCTAATTTTTTCGCTCATTTACGTGTAGGTCCTCGTAAACTTATTTTCAAATATCTTTTAGTTAGGACCACAAAAATATAAGCTACAAATATTAAAAGTTGAAAAATAACTGTAGCAACCTATTAGAGCAAATCGAGTTATTAATGTTCCGAAGAAATCAGTCGATATAAGACAAAATCAACTTCAATACTCCGTTATAGTTTAATAATTAAAAAAAATACTTTGATTACTATAAAATATCTGAGACTGAACTCATTTTTTTTATAAAATTTGCAAGGAGTTAATTGTACACATACAGAAGCATAGCTGTATTTGTGTAGATCCAAGTGAATGTAAGTGTTGCAATGATAGAATGAAATGTTTCACAACTTACGAGCACCAGTGCCCAGTTAAAATTGTACGTACTTAAGAGAAAAACGTGTAGAACATATGTTGTTACGTAACTACTCGGTGACCTACACTAATAATACCAGTGAATTTGGAAACAATTGACACTTGAACTGTTTACTTAGAGATAATGGCACAGCAGCATAACGAAGGCGAAGATATGTGATATCAAGGCACCTGGTGTGTCCACACTGAAACACGACTGCTACACTGTATCCCACAACGCACAAAGTTAGTTCGGGGTAGGAACCACAGAGCGCACGAGGATCGTACCCGGCGCCTCCACCACTTTTAAAACCTTCGCTATCCCGTTTAGATATAAATATTTTGTCACGTTCCACTTTGTCGCATCACACCGGGTAATAATAAGGCCTGACTGAACAGACTGGAAACCGCAATAAGAAGATAAGAAGCAGAACTGGACAAACCTTTAATAATATGATTAGACAATAAATACAATTTAGATGCTGTTAGGAGCAAATTGAAGTTAAAACACTATAGGACATGACAAAGAAAAGAGGTGAAGAAGCTAGGAGAAACGCTGCAGGATCGTTCTCTCCCTATAATAACACGTGTTTTCAACAGTTATTAACAATGTTGTGAAAATGCTTGAAAATTGTCGACATCATGGTATCAACGTTGTTGCCAACACTCTGTTATTAACATTGTTAATATTTATAAAAAAAACATTAATAGTTGTTACGAACATTTAGTTGGAAACATTTGCTAACAACAAATAGTTGTGCATTTTAGATGTTAATAAGTTCTGTCGGCAACACTGTTGATAACATTATTTTCCCGAGCCATTCTAGGGCTGTCTATATCAAACGATTCCCGGCAGGGTCTGTCCCCGGATTTTTGCATGTGGGAATCGTACCGGACGATGCCGTTGGTCGGCGGGTTTTCTAGGGGATCTCCCGTTTCCCCCTCCCTTTCATTCCGGTGCTGCTCCACACTCACCTCATGTCACCCCTCACCAGCGCTAAATACCTCGATGTTAAGCGCTGCCCAAAAATATCTCACTCACTAACTCGCTCTACGAATTTGTCCATGCGTCGAGGGTAGAAACCACCGCAGAAACGTTAATTCTTGCGATATGTAAGGTTACCATGCTGAGATTATGGCTTATGTACTTCGCAGCTGAGATATTTTATTCATTGTTTTTTTTTTATTGGAAGTATTACACGCCCTCAAACCGCCCTGTAGCCTTTTATTGGTAGCAATACACGGAAATTGGCAAGAGACAGTATTAAGGATCTTCTTTCGCCTTGCTCGCCAGTAACTTGATTCATCGCCTCTGTGCACAAGGCACTCAATTGCCATGAATTAATTCCGTCAGAGACTCTGAACGTGACATTTAACTGGTGATTTTAAATCGTATGGCCGGTTAATATAGGTGAAAGTATGGTGTTCTCGTCTAGAAAATTTATAACCTAAATGTACGTGACTTTGAAAACGTTCATTTTAGCAATTTGTCGGAGAACATACATAAACAGAAATGGAAGTTAGAAACTTGTCGTGGGGGGTGTAAATATTCTAAACGTTTTCCATAAACAGGCACAAAACATGTTCGTGTATTCGAAACTCACATTCCTTGGCTCTCACACGGACAGAAGCAACCTTACCTTCGATGGAAGGTAAATACTGTAAGTTGGGGAGGAAATATTTTTGGAAGATCCCTCTGCCTGGAACGTAAGTGATGTAACTCTTCAGATATCGTAGAAAGGTGGTTTGATTATATAAAAATACTGCCAGATACTACCGAATATTTTCGTCACGTTCCGCGTCCTAACGAAGGATTTCCGGAAGCATAATTACAAGGAACTTTTATTTACTTGACGAAGAAACGGTATCTTATCATCTACATTTTGCCCAAAAATATAGAGAATTTTGACAGTTTCACTCCACCATACTTTATGATATTTCGTTGAAGCTTGCAGCCAGATCACGGAGGTGTTTGTTACCTATGTTTAACTGTCGCCGCCTATAGTTGAGACCATGTTCCAATTATCCCTTTAAGTCAACTTGACACATGTATTACCCTTATATATTGACGCAAATAGTTGTTAAGTATTTCGTGTGTGATTGAGAGAATTTGGTCAGCGCTCAACATCGAGGTCTTTAGGGCTGGTGAAGGGTGACATGTGGCTTCGTCCGGCACGATTCCCACATGCGAAAATCCGGGGATCGACTCCCCCCGGGAATCGAGCCCGGGTCGCCTTGGTGGGAGGCGAATGGTTTGACCATTCCGCCACCGCGGCCCCTTAGAGCGGGTGGTAGATAGCTAAACAAACTCTGAAAACATCAATTGATATCTACGCTATTTTCGAAGCCAATATGAATAAAATACTCAATGACAATCCTAGATAATGGTATTTGCCAACTCTATGAGTAAACATTTATTCAAAATTACAAATTCGTTACACGTAATCTCTTGCGTCGTAGTTAAATGCACGAGGTTCCGGCGTCAGAGATTATGCCTCAGAAGTTCGTAACACTGGAAACAATTTTGTTTAAAACGTTGGTTCTATGTATTATCTAGGATTGCTATTGTTTAATTTTCGCAAATTGGTTTCAAGAAACCTACAGTTATAGATTAACGCTTTTAGCGTTGAATTATGTACCACGCCATCTTATGTATTTCGTATTAGTATGCAAAGACCCTTGCTAAATACAGAACACTATAGGTCTACAGTTACCTCGTCAAACCCTATCTCAAACACGACCAGAAACAGGGCCGCCGTGGCCGAGGGTTTTTATTTATATTGTCACTGTGGTACAACGGTTAGAGAGTATACCTGGAAATCGTAAGTTCGTGGGACCGAATCTCGGAAAATTGAAGAAAATTTTCTGGTCGCTAGATGGCACGTCAAGATCTCGAGGAAACACAGCAAATAATAATAACTCTTGCACGACAACGTCCTTCTACTGCGACATAGACAGCTGTACTTATGTTATACCACGCGTTGTTTTCTAGTACGAATTGTAACAGTATTTTCTTTCAGATGGGATATGCGCTCTTGAGCCTCTGTCCCAGACAATGTCGTTATATGTACTTATGTAACGTTTTCATCACAATAAAAAAAATATATAAAAAAGGTTAGACCTATCGCCTCCCACCAAGGCGATCCGGGTTCGATTCCCGGCGAGGTCGGTCCCCGGATTTTCGCATGTGGGAATCGTGCCGGACGATGCCGCTGGTCAGCGAGTTTTCTCGGGGATCTCCCGTTTCCCCCGCCCTTTCATTCCAACGCTGCTCCATACATCAAGTCACCTCCCACCAGCGCTAAAGATCTAGATGTTAAGCGCTGACCAAAATCTCTCTCACGACCAGAAACACTGTTTCGTCAAGCGGTTGTCACACTTGATTTACTAGGAGACAATAGTAACACGTGTATTCATATATTCATAGAGGCTTATCGATCTCAAGATTAAGCCACTGCTGAAGCAACAATTGGAAGGAGTTTTACATTATACATACGTGTACGTAAAAGACTAAATGCCATAAAGATATATATGTATTTGTCCCTTCAGAACGTTAAACTAAAGCTCATGTATTGCCAACTGGCTTCTATGATATGCGATTTCGACAAATAAATGAGTAATGCACATTGTATGTAGTGTCTAAATGTGGAAAGATGTTCTTTATATCCCAGTCAAGTCCATATTTGTAGCAAGTGTCTTGCTGAGAAACCCAGCCCTAGTCAACCAGGCCGAACACCAAAGTCAAAGGTCATGATGATAGTTGATATTAAGATGATGCGATGACTGAAAAAGACTAATGTTATCATCAAATTGAAAGTCAGTCCAGTATATTTCATATTAATCATGCTCTGTTGACTCCATAAAAAGCCATGTATTGTAGAGTTATTGAAAAGTCGTATAAAGGGGGAGTTCACCGAAAAAATATATGGTTTTAATAATTATTATATGTATTTCTACCATATATGTACTTTTTGTAGACATACATCATGTCTATTATTTACTGTAATGAAACATTTTTAGCTCTCACAGTATTTTTTTATAATGGCATGTCTAGGTCCAAATTTGCACAACACGGTTTTATGCTAAAAAGGAAAACCCACGAACTTAACCGAACTGAAATAATTCACACCGACTAAGAATGCTGTAGGATATATATTCTCCTATATAAAAACAAATAATAAAATACTGTCTCATTTTTAAAAAAAATTAATGATTTTTCAATTTTAATGTATAATTTCCGTTTTTTTTTTATCCAAACATATATATCTACAACAACGTTGCTCAGCGGGAATAATTTCAGTTATGTAAGTCAGCTAATTATCTTTTCTAGCATTAAACCGTTTTATACAAATACGCAGTTCGACATGCCATTATGAAATATATATATATATATATATATATATATATATATATATATATATATATATATATATATATACTAAAAATTTCATTACAGTAGAATATAATCACAATGTATGTCAACAAAACAAACTATATCTCCTTATCTATATATATATATATATATATATATATATATATATAAATGAAAGGTGACTGATTGACTGACTGACTGACTGACTGACATATCAAACTGCAGCCCAAACCACTGGACCTAGAATCGTGAAATATTTTGTGGGGGTTCCCTTCAGGTTGTAGGCGAGCACTAAGGAGGGAATTTTCGAAATTCGACCTCTAAGGGGTTGAAGAGGGGTGAAATGTGTTTCCGAAGAAACGTCGATAGAGCTCGAACCCGACGGCCTATCATCGTGTTTTTTACTTTAATAGGACACTCGTAAAAATGCATATTAGCCGATTTAAGGATTTTTCGAAGTTCAACTTTTAAGGGGCTGAAAAGACGTTAAATGTGTTTCCAATCAATTATTGATATCTATCGAACCCTTCGGGATAGAGAGTTGATATTCACTTCAAAATATTGCTTACGTAAATACCCAAAAAGTAGTTTTAGGTTTTTTTGAAATTCGACCCCCAGACAGTAAAAAGGGGCAAAATGTGTTTTTAATGAATCGTCTTTATCTTTGAAACACAATTGGCTATCGTAGTGATTTTAACTTTAATTGGTTACTTTTACCAATGTCTATGGCAGGACTCAAAATCGTTTCGTAATTCTTTATTTAAAGGGGTGAAAATACGTGAAATGTGTTTTCGATTATCATTCCATATCTATCGAATCAATCGAGATATCGAAGTACTCTTTGCTTTAAATTGGTGCTTTTGTAAGTATCCCAAGTACCATTTAAAATATATTTTCCGAATTCGGCCCTAAACTGGTTAAAAATGGGGTAATATGAGTTTTCGACTCA
>PNEQ01074644.1:0-22772 GCA_003012365.1 Medauroidea extradentata
TGACTGCAACAATAACTGCTAATACCCGAACACAAGATGGTGGGATCTACTATGGCTTGCAAGCATAAACAACCAATGTCATGTGACTATGGTTATTCTTGCTGGAAATCGCATTGACATTGGTCGTTTTTATAGAACTACCAGTATTTCATGCTCCTGTATATCAGTGACTATGGCGGTTTTTGTTGAATTTGTTATGGCCATAGACACATCAGACACCACTTATACCCATTACACTAATAACTCATTTTCGCCATTTTTTGACATTGGTTCTTCTTGCCAGAAACCCTTCAAGTCTCTGTTTGATTGTCTGTAGCATTTACATCACACTACAGACTTGGTTCTTGCTTTACCGAATGCTCAACTGCATCAGGACTGTCGACAGGACTCTGGACAGGTACCACATTGACACATGCTACTGTTCGACGACGTCGGCGACGAGGACATGATGCTTGTGGTTCTGAGCCAGGTTCACAAGCACTGACTTCAGACTGAGTAATACATTCATTGATAGGCACATTTACAGGTGCACAGTGACGTTGATAGTTCTTTTGATGTCTGGTGGTCTGACTCATAGCACCACAGTGCTCAGCTGGTTGCTTTGGTATCTGCTCCATACAGCCTGATAGCTCACATGTAGAAAAGGATACTACTTCTTCGATGCTCGCAGGGAGAACAGTTGATGGACGCACGTAGAAGATGGCACAGTTTCCAGGAACACAGCTGCTGCTGGGTCGGTTCGTATTACAGAGGAAAATTAGAAAAACTCCAGTGCTGCATGCCACTACCATCACAGCTCTCTATGTAGGTGCGTAGGTATCCACCATCCCAGTAGCAATATTCAACACTCAAGTGACAAGCCTTGACACTAACATAAACATTCGCAGGGTGAAAAGCGTACATCTTGGGATGATGTGTGGCGTACAACTGTTCTTTCAGGTCATGTGTCAGCTTCTATTTATACACTTTAGGTACTCAATTCTACTTGTAGAGTGAAGTATTCCTCTCGACGGTTGAGGGGTACCATTTCCACAGTAGTCGAGTGTTACGCGATGCACAGGCCCATTCACATTCACACTTATCACACATGTGTCGTCGATCACAGTACACTCTGACGAGCTTGCGAAGGGACGGACATTGAAATTCGGCTTGTGCATCGACGATTTCTATGTCTACTTTGCTTAGTTCGCTCAACCATTTCTTCTTCTAATCAGGTCCTGCTACATAGACTGTGGTAAGTAGATACTGCATTAGAAGACTGCAGAGTGCATTCCTTACTTGTTCATATGGAATTTTACCTTCATCCCAGTCAACTCAATGGTAATGTTTAGTCAACCATTCATTTGTTCTTTTGCGCTTATCGTCCAGGAGTTTCCATGGGTAAGGGGGTCGAAAGGATTGTGTTCTGGTCCCACCATCATCTTCATAAGTCACAGCAATTTTATTAAAAACAAAGCCATTTTGGCTCTCGAAGCCTTGCAGATTACAGTACATCTTTTCACAGGTTGAGTTCGAATGCAACTAACCCTTCATCTTAGAAATTGTTCATTTTATATATTCAGGGCACAGTATTCAGGGTAGGATTTTCACAACCTTGTAACGAACAGTTGTATGAGGCAAGACTTTCATGTAGTATCAGACAGAAAGAATACGTATTCGGAGGTATATTTGTAAGGGTCGTGATTTCGATTCTGCAGTCAATTATGTTTGAACTGTTTATCTCATCTTGTTTACTGACATCGGAAACCATCAATGGGGTTTTACTCTTGAAAGTTTCAGGACTTAGTATCGGTGACTGGGTGCGACCATAGTAGGCTTGCTGGAACTGAGCATACATTTGGTATGCGAGCAGGAATCTTCCATTTTCAAAGTCTGTGTTCATGTCAACATACGGATAACTTTCACTGTTCAAAAATGTTTTCACATTTTGTAACTGGCAAGCATCGAACTGAGAGCTGCTCACTTCGGAACTAAGCTGTCTCCTTGTCTGAAGACCGATTATGATGTACCTCGGTTTCTCTGTAGCAAAGCTGGACTTTACCATCCAGTTGATGCGTTGGCTTGCTGGAAGGCCGGGGTAAGTCTCGAGGCTCCATGATCGGAATGCAACATCAATATGTTTACAATCTTCAACATTCTTTAGCATCTTGACACGCTCTGCAGTGTTCAACTGAACACGAGGCAACGTCCATTCGATCATCTGCAGTGCCAACTCAACAATCACTGGGTTCTTCCCTGTTCTGACTATGGTATTAGTATGTGTGTTGGCTAGGAGTAGCACCAATTCTTGCTTTGAATTAATTATTATATGCTTGTAATCTTCGGCAAAGCCCAGCAACATCGATTGTGGTATACACACTTCAAACTTGCCTCCTGCATAAGTGGGAACTTTATAGTCTTCTTCGAGTTCCCAACTGGCCATTTTTGCTTCAGAGAGTTAATTTGATGTAAGCGACAGGTAGTTTTTCATTGAAGTTGTTACGCCTACATCCCTTGTCTGGTCTACCTCTACTCCATTAACCAGGTAAGTGATACGTTCGATAAGGTGTAGAATACCATTGCTTGATATTTTCGTCGCTACAGGAACCTTTCCATCTTCTATTTTCAAAGTCCCTCTAATTCTCAGGAAGGACTGACATGGTAGAGTATAGATGTCTTAGTGTTGTAATGCGATTCGAATTTCTGGTGGTAGGGCATATGGTCCACTAAAGAAAGGTTGGTATGAATGAAGTTCAATTTTTGTGACGCTCTCTTCAAAAACCACCGGTTCGTCTATGTTTACATAACCTTCCTTGCTGAACGATATGCGATCCAAGACTATGAAGAAATTGTTAACTATCAGGTAGGTGTTAGCTCCTTGATGACATGCTGTGTACTGAATGCTTTTTTCCTGCTGCACTGTATTTTATTGCTTTTGTATGGCATACATCTTATTCCCGTCGTTTTAAGTGTAGTCGTAAAGTGATTTCTTCTTTTCGAAAGTTCACTAATTCTCCGTTCTGATCCACGATCGGTACGGCAACTTCGTGTGCTTTGAGGTTCTTCAAACAGTTTAAATCCTGGAGGAACCATTGGTGAAAACTCATGTAGGGTATTGTTAGGTTTACCATTGAGTTAAGTAGCACTTGTCAAATTACAATTTATCCGTTCAACATTTACAGGCAATATGTTCACTGGTTGAGACGATTCATAGATTTTCCCAGCATTGCAGACTTTCCGTCCAAACCCAAGCATCGGCCCAATCGTATTCGGTTTTGTAAAATCTACATCTTCACTTCACCTTATCATGCTCTTCAGGGTGTTTGGATTACCTCGTAGTTCAAACTCGATTCCAGGCGGCAGTACTTTTCCGATGTACCTTGCAATATCGTCAATTTCATAAGAGTCAATAGGCAGCGATACCTCTACTATGCTCTTATCACTTCTCGTTAGATATAATGCACAGCTTTTTTTATCAATGTTTGGTATGGTGTTGTATGCTTGAAAATCAATTAAGCCAATACACCAATCTTCTCCCAATTCCAACGAAGGAATATGTATGGCACGAAGCTCCGAGCTACGACCTGTCAAGGTAAGTGTTATAGACATGAGTAACGAATTCCATGCTGTGGTTAATGCATTTATTTGCTTGGACGAATAAGAAATCGAAGACGCAAATGTCCACAGTTCCAGGTGTTTGGTGTTTGCGCTCTTTCGTAGTTGTAAGTTAGTATAGTGTTTCTGAGGTAACTGTAAAGTTCACATGGAGGTCTCAAATTCCCAAATCTGTCAAAATATTCAGATTTCCTTCCACACTTATTGTAAGCTACCCAGTGTTTTCCAGGGCCTTTAGTTGTAGCCTGGTTAATAATAGCATATTCGTTTTGTTTGGGTTTAGATGGTAGTTTATTACCCATACACACACTCCTGAAGTTTGGTATTTTTAATTTGTGTGCATGAAATTCTATGTCTATGTTCGTAAGTGGTCTTCTTGGCAGGGACATTAACATATTTTTCCACGACGTCGTTTTATTCTTCCACCACCTACAGGATACAGGCGTAGATAGAGACATTGCCCGTTTTTTGCCTCCATTGCAATGGCTCCCATGTTAGCATTGTAATGCTGAGCCTCAGGCGATTGTTTACATTCATTTGATGCAGTGTTAACTGCATGTACTATGCAACTTGTAGCACCAATCAGATCACCAAGAGCCCCCAAGGCAGGTAAGAGGAATGGTATGAACCCACCAGTTGCCTTATTATTGATCTTGCTCAAATTTCCTCGTTTCACACTAAATATGGGAATATTACCAAATATTACTAAATAATACCTAATTTTGGAAAAATTAAGGATTGCAAAACCTATGTTGCTAAATGTACTGGTAGTCCATAAATTTTAAACCAATATATTATATTCATACCCTTATGCTGGCATAACACTATGCAGTCATATTTAAAATAGACACAAATGCAAATGCATATCCAAATAATCATTTCAGTTGGTTATCACAAAAAAGTTACTCATTAAAGGAAAAGAGAAGTGTGAAGAGATTAGTCAGGATGTACAGGATAGTGAATGGAGAGGTAAGCTGGTGTAAGTAAGGCTGCCTGTTTTAACAAGCAGAGTTTAAACTAAGACAGAGTATGTCTGTAGAGGGAGAGGGAATAATAGTGATGAGCAGAACAGAGTGGGGTAGACAGTCTGCTTAGGAGGTTTGTGAGGGAGTAGAATTTGCTTTTGGAGGAGTTGGTAATGGTGAGTGGGGTTGGAAAGTTTTGAATGGGTTTTGTAGGGGACTGAGGAAGAGGTTTAGCTTGCCACCTGGTGGTTGCCCAGTTGTATTCAAAACCATTATAATTATAATTATTAAGTGAAGTAATTCATTTAAAAGACATTACGAATGCCTTCAGTAAAGACTATAGGCTAATTTGTGCTCAATTGGAAATGATACTGTAATCATTTCGTGGTAATACTACGTCCCAATATGTGTTACTATTAATAAACTAAATTATATTCGGGATGTGCATTTCATACTTACTAACTTCTCTATTGAAAATTAATGATTCGAAGGAACACAGAAATTAACTGTAACTTAAGTAAACAAAGTATGGCATACATACCTGTGTCACAACAAACATGGACAAAGTCCAAGTCACTGGATGTTGCCCAGTTATCTGCACATGCCATCCTAATAGCTAATGTTTCTAGAGATATATGCTCTTATGAGTGATGCAAAGATTTCGTTACTTTGCGCGGCCTTCCATAGCCGCGCAAATTTACGTCAGTTTTCTTCTTCGTCTTTGCATCCGAGCTCGCGAGAGCGAATAAAACTTGGTTGCACATAATCGCTTCCGAAGCAAAGTCGACGATATCAGGGTTTGCGCACGAAGCTACTTTGCGGCGGCAGTACATAATAAGTCCGTTTGCGATTCTATCGCGCAAAGTGGCCAACATCTGGTGGCGAGTTTATCTTTTTATTATTTATTTATTTACATACCGTAAATCCCTTAAGAACCATGCAGTTCTGGGAAATGGAACAATTCATTTGTACAATACAACACATACAGTTATAAGTGAAGTAGGCAAAGCTATATCTGGCCCTACATGTGAGATACAGTGACAAAATAAAGTTAATACATATGTATATACACACCCATACATTCGCCCATAGTGACACACACAGTAACACACACACATTAACACTCATGTACATCAATTATATAAAAATACAGACAGTATTTTGATTATAAATGTGAAAATAATGTAATGTAGCTACAGCACTAGACAAACTTCATTATGAGCAAATATGCTGACAAAATATATTACAACTGACAATTGAAATAATATTAATTCTGATTTACTGTACAATACACAAGAAAAAATACGTGATACGAATAGTAATACATGAACTATAGACATAAGATACAATAGATTTAAAAATTTACCATGTGCACTGATACAGTGTTGCAACATATAAACTATAGACGTAAGAAATATTACAATTCTGTGTTGTTTGGAGCGGTTCATGGGCAGCATTGCATGTATACAAAAGTGAAAAACAACAATTAACTTGTGAGAAATTCATCCACTGTGTAGAACGACTGAGACAAAAGGAATGCTTTGAGTTTACAATTAAATGTTGTATTAATTTGATGGCTTAGCTGGTTCAGACTGTCAGGTAGCTTATTAAAAAGTCTAATGCCAGAGTAATGTGCACCCTTCTGGCTTAGTTTGAGCCTGTTAAATGGCAGGTGGAGGTCATTTACATTTCTGGTGGTGTATGTATGGACATTTGAGCTTTTAGTAAAATAATCAAAAATTTTTACAACAAATTTAATTGTAGAGTGTATATATTGTGAGGGAAAAGTTGGAATTGACGTATTGGAGGTGAGGGCAAAGGGGGTGGGGGTGTCTTACTTAGGCCCTGGAGGGTGCCGGCAGCTGTTGGTGACGGCCGTAGATCTACCGCCCATGTGGCGAGTCCCCTCTGTATCCTCCACGTCGAGATGTATGCTGTTGTGAGGCTGAAAAAAGGCTGGTTGGTAGGACTAGCTCCCGAAGGACCATGAAGGGGCCGTGGCCAAATAACTTACCCGCACGAATATATTTCACCACTGATTTATTGTGTTATTATTGGCATACTGTATCTTGCACATACGTGCCTGAAGTTGTCCCCACGTCTATAGCCGGTGGGTGGCTAACTCGGTAAACGCGGAAACTGGTTACGCGATGGTGAAGTTACGTTGGAAAGATAGACTCCTGGGCGCAAGAGCTTACAGGAATGAGGTGGCTCTACTCCTGGACGATTAAATTAGTGTTATGTTTATAAGGTTCCTGAAAAACTAGGCCAAATCACTATTGCAGCTACATGATACGACAAGATACGGTGATGGTCCAGGAGCCGCGAAAACGTGGCCTACCTCCTACACGCCCGAGACAAGACTGCCGAGCAATGGCGCCCGCTCCCGCTAGCAACTGAGAGTACCCACCAAAACTATTCGCATGGCCGCTTTAAGCATGTTATGTTGAAGCTGTGTACATACAAAGACACTAAAATTTACATGAGACACATATGAGCCCTTGGTGATGTTAACATAATTGGATTTACTGAAATAGCATAACTAAACTTACGTAGGGAAATTAATTTAAGTGTGCCTTCTGATCCGGTTGGCTTTTTAAGCTGTCTCTCTAAGTCCGAGCTGGCACTGTTTATTATTCTAACACTTGTAGAACACTTTGATGTTACACATTAATCACTATTCTTATTTTGAGTATAAAAAGTTGTTGACGCATTGCGCAGTCTTTGTGGTTGTCGGTCTGGGCCGCTCCCAGAGGTCCGGCGTCGTTGAACAATTATGAAGCACTTTATCTAATAAATTTGTTTACCCTACTTGTGGGTGCTCAGTAATTCCCTAAAAACATGGAGACTGCCTCTCCATTATTACTTTGCCCGAGTAACTCCCGCACTGTCTGTTTCAGGCGACATTCGTTCTGGCATTTACGCACGTCGTGGACGGTGTAATGCTTATTGTAACGACCAATATCCCTTGTTTAGCTGGTGTTGGGTTAAATTGCGGTAATGTTACTCGGTGGATTTACTTTAAATATTGGCACTTTATTTTGTGTTTGCTTGCTAACCATGTGGCAACATTAACTTGAGCGCTCAGTCGGTCCCGTCAGAACCGGGCACATGCAGGGTGTCTTACGAAAGCTGCGGGCCGTTGTCGTGAATACTACCCGTGTCGCTGGTGTGTGTTGACGAACGGTCGCGATGCACGCATGGGCTGTTGAGCACACGTCAGAATATTAAGTTTTTTGAAAAGTGGTCTGTAAAAATCCAGTTTTCTTATTGCTTTGTCATGATTCTGATAGCTCTTTTCTGTATCCGAAAGGTGTGTTTGCTGTGGGAAGATTGTGCCCAGTAAATTATACCAAATGTCATGATTGAGTGGAAGTAAGCATAGTACACCTGCTTAAGTGACACAGAGCTCATGGAATTTGCTAAAGTACGTAGTGAAAAACATGCTGCATTTAGTATAGGTACAATGCTGTCTATGTGTTTGTTTCCTTTCAACCAGCTATGCAAGTGAAGACCAAGAAATTTAGTATTCATGCATCCATTTATGACTGTAGTTCTATAATGAACTAGTAAGTCATTACTTGGCACATATTTGCTACTAAATTTAAGAAAGGCTGTTTTTTTTTTCAGGTTTAATGTTAATTTGTTTGTTTTGAACCATACTTTTGACTTGTGAAGAGGTTCATTGATATCATTTGCTAGAGTCTGGTAGTTAGTTTCCGTGAAAAGTATGCTGGTGTCATCAGAAAATAATACTATGTTAACTTTGCCAGCTATGTAAGACGGTAGGTCGTTTATATACAAGATAAATAGCAACGGGCCAAGAATAGACCCTTGAGGAACACCATGTTTGTTTACACCCGTTTCACTGTTATTTGGATCTGTTATGACTACTTGTTGATATCTCTGTAACAGGTAGGATGTGAACAATTGAAGTTCAGTACCTTGGATACAACAGTGAGAACTAGTAAAGAGATTATCATCAAATGTTTTGTGCTATTTACGGCAATGTAAATGTTTAGATGTATTTTAGAGTTTTATCGCATACAAAACCTGTAACTTGAATTGATCTGAATTTGCAAATGCAAATAAATAGTCTGAACATGCCTTGTTGCCATTTTAGTTAAGGGTGTGGTCTGCAGCAATTTTCGTCACCATTATTTTTTTTTTATTTGTACCAGATATTTTTTTCTTATTTTAGACACAAAACGTGTCTAAATTTTGCTCTTATGGAATTTTTTTCTCACATAGTTTTCGCATAATGACTTGTTGAAGTCATATTTTGCATGTTTCTGTTTTAACGACTACACTAAAACCAACCGATATACCAAACTCAAGAAAATCACAGAGGATAAAGACATTGCAGGCTACAATGTCATGCTCATAAAAATTAAGAATAAAAATAATTTGTATTTTTTTTAAATGCTGAAACTGAAACTAAAATTTAAAAAATATATAATAATTCTTGGGCAAATGTTTATATTTTAATATTACAAATTTTTAAGTTTTAAATAATTTTTAATTATGCTGCACTATTTTGTGACCAAGTAAATTTCAGCTCTAGAATAATTTTGAAAGCACAACAAAACACTGACATCACTTTAGAATAGAAAAACAATTACATTTAACTTAAAAATAATTTGAATAAAACCATGTGGTCAAGCGAGTCCAAGATGTGTAGGAGGCACAGGAAAGTTTCTACAAATTTAATGGTTAAGCCTGACATAATATTATAACAGAATTAAAAATGAATTTAAGGTAACCCCTGGCTTCGGAATTGAACCACCATGTGTACGTGTAACCCACGTTCCCTATTTCACTCTGGTGTTGTTGGAGCATGTGATGCACTGTAAAAGTTTTATCACAGCGGACATAGGAAACGGGGCACTATCCCACCAATGGATGTTGCATATGATTTATCGGCGCACACACTGGCACTACCCGGCGTCACGGAGGTGAGACAGTCGTGAGAGGATGAGGACATTGTTGGCTGGATGTTTTTGCTATGATGAACATTGATGTATAAGTAATGCGTAGAGATAAATATGTACATTTGGAATAAATGAGGTGCAGTCAAGCTGGTGTTGTATATCAACACAAAACTAACATGGCGCAGTCGTGAGGTATTAGAAGGACCTTGTTCCACGTTTGTAGTGTGGCGTAACTTGTTTCAAAGTAGTCGTGCTTCAAGCCGCCGGTGCCATTGAAGCTTGGAGGTAATCTCCGGATAACTGGAAAAAGTTTAAGGTGCAGTTTGATAATTTTATCAGTCCTGCGGCCTTGCACGAGGAATCTCTGAACGAAGACTGGCGATTCTGTTAAATATGGTTGGGGAAGATGCCGTTGAAATGTTTGAAACGTTTGGGTTATCTGCAGAAGATAGAAAGACATTTGATGTTTTAGTGCAGTTGCTTGAAACACTTTTCTGTCCCTAAACTAATGTGGTAGTGTAACTGTTTAAATTCAACTCGAGAATACTGGAACCAGGTGAGTTGTTTTACAATTTCTTAACAGAACTAAAAAAAAATTAGTCAGATTGTGCGACTTTGGTGGCACTGGCAGCCTGGAACACCTGGAGGAGATGGGGGCCTAGGAAGTCCATATCTGGTTTGTGGTAAATGTGGGTCGAGACACCCTAAATTCAAGTGTCCAACATATGGTAAAAAATGCTTCAAATGTGGTAAGTTGAATCATTTTGCACATAATTGTAACATAACTTGTAAAAAGGTTGAAAAGGTAACGTCACTGGAAGAACAAACAGGGGGAAGTGAAGAGGAAGTGTTTGTAATAGCATCAGTAGGGACGAGGGGTAAGTGTAACAATTGGGTCGAACAAGTCAGGTGTCAAGGACAGTGGGTGACAATGAAACTTGATACAGGGGTAGAACTTAATGTTCTACCCCTAAAAGTTCTAAGTAATTTAAAAACACCTGTGAAACTGAGTAAGGATCGTGTAGTGTTGGAAGCCTTTGGGAGTCGGAAATCAAAATACATGGATCTGTGGTGATCATATGTTCTTTGAAAAAAGGCTATTGTGTTCCTACCAAATTTGTAGTAATTGATAATGTAATCAATGGTGTAAGTGTACAACCATTGTTGGGTTTTCACTGTTGTGTAGAGATAAATCTAGTTTTGAGGAAGCATGTAGCTGTGTTATACTGTAGAGATAGGAAAGAGTTTGTAGAAAGTAATAAGGACTTTTTGAGTGTGTGTGACATAGTCCTGGGGAGTGCAAATTAGAGTAAAAGAGGATGTCACTCCAGTAGTGAGGCCACCTAGAAGGGTGCCACTAGTTGTCAAAGTCAAATTACATTGTAAGTTAAGGGCGTGGTCTACCGCAATTTTCATCGTCATTATTTTATTTTTTACTTGTACCAGATATTTTTTTCTTATTCTAGACACAAAATGTGACTAATTTTGACTTTTATGAAATTTTGTTATCTCTGATAGTTTTCGCGTAATAGCTTGTTAAAGTCGTGTTTTTGCTTAACGACTACACTAAAACCAACTGATATACCAAATTTAAAAAAAAAAATCACAGTAGATAAAGACATTACAGGCTACAATGACATGCTCATAAAATTAAAATATATAAATTATTCGAATTTTAAAAAAATGCTGAAACTGAAAATACAAATTTTAAAAATTCAATATATATTTTTTTAAAAATACAAATAATTTTTATTATTTAATTTTATGAGTGTGTCATTGTAGCCTGCAATGTCTTTATCCACTGTGATTTTTTTGAGTTTGGTATATCGGTTGGTTTTAGTGTAGTCGTTAAAACGGAAACATGCAAAATATGACTTTAACAAGCCATTATGCAAAAACCAAGAGAGATAAAAAAAGTTCATAAGAGCCAAAGTTAGTCACAGTTTGTGTCTAAAACAAGAAAAATAATATCTGGTACAAATAAAAAATTAAAAAATGGTGATGAAAATTGTGGTAGATTGCGCCCTTAAGGTATCTTGAGGATCAAGAAATTATCAGCAAGGTGGAACAACAACAGGTTTGGGTTAGCAACTTAGTGGTTATTGAAAAACACTGATGGGTCTATTATGTTATGTTTAGATTCTCAAGATTTGAATGAGGAAATTCTGAGAGATCCTGTGTTAATACCTACATTTGAGGATCTAACACCGAGGCTGGCAAATAAGTGTGTAGTCACTGTGCTGGATTTAAAGGATGGGTTTTACCAGTTACCATTAGACGAAAGGGCAAGTAATTTGTGTACATTCTCGACACCAATCAGGTGTGTTAAGTTTCTCAGATTGCCCTTCAGGTTGTCGTGCGCGCCTGAGATCTTTCAGAAATGTAATGAGGCCAAATTTGGGACATTGATGGTGTTGTAATTTATTGTGACAACATACTCATTTCTGCGGTTACAGAGGACGAACATGACCACATCCTTCAAAAGACACTAACTAGCGCTTGTTGCCTAAATGTTAAGTTAAATAAGGAAAAGTACAGTTTAGGGTAAGTGATGTAAGATATTTCGGTCGTGTGTTTAATAAAGAGGGTTTTTCGCCTGACCCAGATCAAGTTAGGGCGGTAGTGGAGTTAAAAACACCGACATGCAAAAAAGAGCTTCAAAGGTCACTAGGCATGTTTAACTACCTAAGGAAGTTTGTTCCATACATGGCCCGAATAACGGCCCCACTGCAAGAACTCTTAAAGGCTAGGGTTGAAAAGTGTTGGTTGCCCCAACATGAGAGGGCATTTACAGACTTAAATTCTAGAGTGACGTCGGCACCAGTTCTCAAACATTTGATAGCAAGCTACCCATCACCATTCAGAGCGATGCATCCAGTGGGGGCTTAGGGGCTTGTTTGCTACAGGGGGGGGGGGGCAGCCAGTATTGTATGCGTCAAGGAGTCTAACGCCAACAGAGAAACTTTACTCGCAGGTGGAGAAGGAAATGCTCAGTATAGTATTTGCGACAAAGAAGTTTCATCAGTTAATGTATGGTAGAGACATAGTTGTAGTAAATGACCATAAACTTCTAGTGTCAATGTTTACCAAACCAGTCCATGAGGTCATGTCGCCATGCTTACAAAGATTCAAGTTACTTCTTGTGAAGTATCAGCTAAAATTAAAATGTCAGGAAGGGTAGACTTTGTTTATTGCTGACAAGCGACTGCAGGAATTCCTAGCACATAGTGTGAAAGTGGGTAAGAATTTAAAAATATCACCGACTATACGAGCAGAACTGGTAAGGGCCACTGCTAGTGACTTAGTAAGTAGCAAGTTGATTGAATATTGCAGGCATGGTTGGCCGGGGGTTAAAAAAATCCCACAGTGTGTTCGAGGATATTGTACCCTTAGTGACAGGGTGGTGCTTGACAATTGGTTATTATTTTTAGATGATGAGTTAATTGTACCAGAAAGTTCACGGTCGGATATGTTGTTCACATTACATAAGGGGCACTTTGGCATGTCCAAAATGAAGTCAAAGGCTAGACAGATTCTCTACTGGCCAGGAATGTCTCAGGATATTGAAATTTTTGTAAATTAGTGTTCTTTTTGCCAGAAGTATGCTGCATAAAACCCACGAGAACCGTTGTTTTAACATCAGAGACCCAGTATTCCATTCAGTAAAGTGGGAGCAGATATCTTGATGTTTGAGGGAAAGCTATATTTGGTTGTCATTGATTATTTGTCTCACTGGATTGAGTTGTGTAAAGTACAAAGTGGCGCGGCTGCAGAAGTGAATGTTGCCATTAAAATCATATTCGCCACACATGGCATTCCAAAATTGGTGATTGCTGACAATGTACCATTCTGGTAAAGGGAGTGCTTATTACTGGCGCAGGAGTGGGGTTTCACTATTGCCACGAGCAGTCCACGTTACCCGCATAGTAATAGTATGGCTGAAAGGGCAGTTCAAACTGCCAAAAATATGTCAAAAAAGTGTAGTGAAGAAGGAAGCTTGATTGAACTGGCACTCTTGCAATATCGCTCGATGTCAACGTGTGGCACATCTCACTCACTGTCACAAGTGTTAATGAGTAGGAATCTTAGGTCACTGTTGCCCTTGTCGGAATTGCTACTACAGCCTGTGGTGGTGAACAGCTTTGAGAGACAGTTGAGTGATGTTATAAGGAAGTCTAAAAGGAATTATGATAGAGGAACACAGGAAATTGAAGAGTTTACCCCAGGTAGGAGGTGTTCGTTCAAAAAGAAGGACTACTGTATTCAACCAAAGTGGTCGACAGGCATGATAGCCCAAGGTTATATTGGGTGAGGTGTAGAGGGGAGAGTGGTGCGGAGAAATTCTTATCACCTTAGACACTCGAGGGTCCCGATAGCAATGAATAAACCTCATGATAGGGGAGGTGCTGAGGATGGCGGTTTGGTGAGGGGTGATGAGTCGATTAGAGAGCCAGCAGGGGTTGAGGTAAAGGAAAGGTAATTTAGGCCTACTGAAGAAGTGTTAGAGGAGATATGTTTACCTGTAGGTGATCCTAGTCAGGAGTGCACTACAATGGCTGGTAGAGTTGTCAGGAAGCCTGTATCTTAAAGACTTTGTAGAGTTGTGATTAATGTGTAGGATATAAGTGATTGTACTTGAGTGTGTACTGTTAGGAGAGAGATGTTGTAAAAATGATTGCACTGGAGTGTTTGATGTAAAGGAGGGAGATGTTGTATAGTTGGCTACATTGGACGGCATTGGACAAGAGACAGTCGTGAGAGGACGAGGACATTGTCGGTTGGATGAATTAATGAACATTGATGTATAAATAATGTGTAGAGTTAATCATGTACACTTGGAATAAATGAGGTGCAGTCAAGGTGGTGTTGTATATCAATTCAAACATATATTCTGAACACATTTACAAAAGTGAGTATTTTCGTTTAGTTGTAATTAATATTCTAATAAACAAAAATATACATAGGTATCTACTCCTTTTTAGGTAATTCTGAGTCTGACAAAAACAACACTTCAGGGTCAAATTTAGAAAAGTATTTCAATAATGCAACTGGTGCATCTGACAAAACTGGCAAAACAACTGAGTTGCATCTATTGCGCAGGTTGTATGTGAAACAGCACCCATGCCAGATTTAGAGAGGGGCAAGAGAAGACATTTGCCTTGGATGGCATATGAAAAGGGTGGCAGGTTAGCCAGGCCTTGTTTGACAAAGTTAGAGCAGAAAAATAATATCCGTCTAGGAGAAGTAAATTCACTTATTAATGACTGAGAGAAAAGTCAATAATTACATTTTGTACAGTAGAGTGTTGTGTTGTAGTGTGCACTTATAATGTTTATATGTATGTAAATACTTGAAAATTAAATAGAAAAGATGAATTTAATTTAATGATGTAATTTTGATGGACAGATTTTTCATATAGCAAAAATTCAATTTCTAAATAACTAAGACAAAGTAATTTTACAGCAGTCTTAACTATTTTACTACCTATTATTGTACTTTTCTTACCGTAACATTGAAAAAAAGTTTAAGGGTGGGGTGGCATTAGCCGTACAAGATGTTCACTTCACTTTATGTATATGTTTCTTCGGACTTACGCTTCCTAAAGTGCTATGTGGCCATGGAGGTAAGAATAGTCAGGAGATGGCTTGCTGTGACGTAGTTGAAGCCGGTTTTTTGGGTGTTTCATCATGGTGCTGAGGCGTTTTGAGGTTATGGACACTGGTGTTGATGATGCGCCCATAAACAATAAAATCATCTCAGAGCAGTGCAAATTAGCGACATAAGGAACAAAATTGAAATTTTTCGAGTTGCAATTGGTTAAGGAACTAGCGGTTGCCATAATGGAACACCCAAAACAGCGACTTCACGTAGCTCTCACACAAGGCCATAGGCAGGGCCACTCCCTGTATGTGGCTATATCATATTCACTCAAGTAGAAGAACAGGTCTGGACACTCGCCTGGAAACTTGACCCCTTGTTGTTTGGCTGTAGTTCGCCAAGTTACCGAGATGTGTGCATGTTTGGCGCTACTATCAGGGTGGTCGGGCTCAAACTCCGCCCACTTCCCTCTCACTTTTTATCAAAACATATTTTTTATCAATTTATGAAATTCTCCCTTCGCTCATAATCCTAAATTATGGTTTCAGCGATCTTTATTTACTTTATAATGTAAACACTAAAAAAAGTGGGCGGGTTTAAACTCGACCGCCCTGATAGTAGCACCACCGAACACTCACAACATTCTTGGTAACTTGATGAACTGCAGCCAAACAACAAGGGGGGTCAAGCAAATTACGTTAGTAGTTAGGTGAGTGTCCAGACCTGTACTTCTATGACAGTGATCATATCTAACAAATGCAGTGTTCTATTCTGTTAATCAGTTTTTTAAATATAAATACCAAACACATGTCCATCACATCGAGTTGTAGAGTAAAGCGAAAAAAACTCATATTTTATGATAGTTCCTTTGAAAAAACATGGCATTTAAAATAGAACATTAATCTAGTTTATTGTATCTTAAATTATACTTATGTTTAGCTCTCATAGTCTACTTATAAAAGGAGTTCAACTTATTTTCGGAATTTTGGACATGTCTGGTTTTGAATGTTTGCTCCTATTTGTACAGTAAATCTCTGCTAAACTACTGTTGTGAACTGTACATAAAATTATTTTGCATATTGTATTGTATATTGTATTTTCTGTATTCTGAAATCTTTACTTTGTTTATTGTATTCAATGTATTGTATATCTACTGTATCCATTGTACTCTATTCTGATAAATCCTTTTCATTGTGAGAATTAAACCACACGATGCCAATAAATAAATAAAATAAAAGACATGTTCCATATCCCAATTTTGCCATTGGATAACCACGGGATCAGTGGAACAAAAAATAAATAATTAAAAATAACCCATTGCAAACACATCTATGTTTATTGCAGCAGTCATAGTACTGTAATTTTTGTTAAAGTACGAAAATATATGACAAGATATGACTAACTTTACAAAAAAACACTCTCTAGTGCATGGTCTAGTTTTAAATATCTTAATAAAGTATTATTTTTTAAGAAATAGGATACAGTAACCTCGTGGGTGGGGTGAATTTGTCCCATCCATTGAAATGCATGTGCTAATTGCACTACAGATAAACTAAACCCAAATTCTATCAACAAAAACAGTTTTACTTGTGAAATAGTTATTATACACAAAAAACAATATACTAACAAGTGATTTTGAGATATATAAGACACATATTTGTTGAACCGATTGCACTGGCAACACATGAACAACTTAGAAAGCCATGTTAAATGTCACATTTAATACTGAGATGTTCACTGAAACAGATCAAGCGCTTTGATTAGATCTGTTTTGGTGGTGGTATCTTCTCCAATACACTGTTCCAGCTGTACTGCATCTCATCTTTGTGTTGTGGCTAATGCCATGATGTCTATATAGACAAAGGATATCCTTTTTCAAGGCAGCTGACTGTGGGTCCTTCATTGTCAATCTGTGTGAACTTACCAGGGTATGTGTTACCATTGTAGAGTACGATGACGAAGTCATTAAATGTACAAATGTATTTCATTTGTGGCTGAGATGTTGTATCCATTTCTTGTGGAGTAGAACTGGTTGACTCATCGTCAGATGAAGTGGAGTCTGAGAATGTCCCTGTGTCTTCGTCAGATTCATTGGATGATTCTTCAGAGGTGAGTGGTTTAGATCTTCTCGATTTCATTGTTGTGTGGTTGTGGATGAGAAGAAACAGAAGTTTGCTCATCTTCAAAAGAAATACTCTGACCAGGTGTAACATCGAGACTCTTTCTTCTCTGCCGAGGGGCATCACCGATGACATCCCTCCTTTGTGACAGAAGTGACTCAATGAAAGCAGTGCCCACTAAATCTTTCTCTACGATTTCACGATCTGGAAGTCTGTCAAGCAACTTTTATTTGTTCGGTGGGTAAATGCCACATTTCTCAAACCCTGCTCGAAGGTTTATGTAAATGTTCACTTGAATATTTATCTTCAGCTGTTTCAGCAATACTGGCAATTTTCCTTTGGGAATAGTGGGTATTTGTGCCTTTCTAAAATCTCTGGCCACTCTGATAAAATCTAATGGCAGGCGCATTTCATAGGGGCAAAAATGGCCACGTCAAGGGGTTGGCAAACATGTGTAGAGTTGAAAGGAAAACATATAAATTTTATGTTTTTCTCTTCGCATGTCTTCAAAACAGTTAGGCTGATGTGCGAAGCAAGGTTATCTACAATAGGTACTATTGGTCCTTGTAGGTACCCTACAGTGGGAAGAAAGAGGGAATGGAACCAGTCTTCAAATATTGCAGAATCAAACCAACCAGATTTTGATTGGTTGTATGTGGCCCCACTTGGCCCATTCTCAGTCCAGGATGGCATGTTTTCAGCCTTGAAGACAATATGGTTGTTACGAGATTTGGTTACTGATGTGGAAAAGACAATTAGAGTTTGTGCGTCTGAAAAGGACCAGACGGTGGAAAGCCTATATGGATAGCAAAAGGGAAGGGTTATTATTCCTGTAATGTACCTTGGAAATCCTTTATGCAAATGCAAGGGCAGAACAGTGGGGCACTGCAATCCCCTGGGACTCATCATACCCAGACGTCCCATGATGACAGTGGGAAAGGTCTGGTAGTTGATGAGGTAATTAACAAAGGTGGAGGTGTTACTGCAACAGCCCAGCCACGTTCATTACAACAGGTGCAGTGTTATTTTTGTGGAAATCTGGGCCATGTAAGGGCTAAGTGTCCTATGCGCATCCAGACAAGAGGGCTACATACTGTACAAAAATTTGCCATGGAAAGGGATGTTGTATGTTGATATGTATATTGGAAATAAAATCCAGGTTTCCGATTTAATTGATTCAGGTGCTTCACGCTCATTGATCTGTCAGGAGTTTTGTAATCTTCTGCTGCGAGTTTTGCCAGTAGGATCTGTTTCTCTGAACAGAGGGAATAAAATTGGTTTTTCATTAGCTGATGGGAATAATATTTATTCGGAGTGCCAAGCTACATTTAAGGTTAAGAGGTTTTTTTTTCATGGAAGTGTGTTTTCGTATATTGTTAGGATTTAATCATATTTTATTGGGCCTTGATTTTCTGGGGAAAACCCAGGACTCCATTGATGTATTTAGAAAGTTACTCATTTTCGAGTTTTGCAAATCTAGTCCAGTTCCTTTAACAACTAGGTGAATTAGGTTTCGGTTGATGAAAGCAGAAACATTAATGGATGATCAAGAAGTCCAGTCAAATGATCTAAAATCTTAATTTTCAGATGTTATTGTATCTAAGATTGGGCATTTCACTCAGAGTTCCATACAGTTAGGTCGAATGGATGATAGTCCTGTAACATCCACACCATATCAGATTTCACCTCCTAAAATTAAAATTTTTTCGTAAATTAATTCAAGAATAAGAGCAGAGTGCGCAGCTTTGCAACTCTCCCCTGGTAATGATCAGGGAAAAAACATCCCCAAAACATCACCAAAACAATGCGACCAAAATTTTCTCTACTTAGACAAATATTGGATTTTGTTTTCTAACATTAAAATCTTTGCCTGAGGCAACCAGAAAAAAATATATATATGAAAAAGAAGAACACACTTTAAACAATATCAAAATGTATTAATTACTTGCAATTTCAAATACAAATATATCATAAATATTATACTATCATAGTAACCATTAACTATCATACACAAAATATACCAAAAATCATTAATTTATGGCTTTATAAATGCCATACATAAAACAGAAATAAAAATTACTTGGCCTCAGTAAATACTTCTCTAAGAATTACATTAAAAATTACTTGGCCTCCAAAATTTAAACAGTTAGTATTTTTCTGGAATTACATTAAAAATACTTGGCCTCCAAAATTTAAACAGTAAATATTTCTCTGAAATTACATTAAAAATACTTGGCCTCCAGAATTTAAACAGTAAATATTCCTCTGGAATTACATTAAAAATACTTGGCCTCCAAAATTTCAACAGTAAATATTTCTCTGGGATTACATTTAAAATATTTGGCCTCCAAAATTTAACAGTTAATACATTGAATCTATGGTCCCACATGGACCAACCTCAATTTAAAACAGTAACACAATTCTGGCTAGTACTTAACTTAACTGTGGCACAAACAGCATTTCCGCCCAGGAAAACGATTATGAAAGCTTAAAGTCTCCTCTCTCTGCATTAAGTCCATAGCCTCCGAGTCCGAGAGTCTCTCAACCAGAGCCTTCTCCCTTCTCTCCATTACATGTCCAAACTCCGCTATTTATTAAAATTAGTAACCAATCACAGTTCAGACACATTACATCATTACAACAGTCCTGATTGCAGCACTATCTACATTTAAGTGGTGCTATCTACAATAATCAACATGAGCGTCAACTTGCGAATCCAAAACCTTGTCTTCAAACTTCTTCGATGTCGTCTTCCCCGATGATGTGAACAATCAAACAAATTCGTTCCTCTGCTAAGTTGCCTGCCGTCCGTCCGAAGGAGCGTCTCACGGTGTATGAAGGAAAAAGTTTTCCCCCCGTGTTCCCACAAAACATGACTGATGTTGAGGTTTTTCTGAAGTTGTAAATTCGGTCAGAGTACTTCATCCCACTTCTGCAAATAGCCTCTTTGTTTCCAGTATTGTCTGATAGCTCGGACTCATAATAGTCCCAGATGTTGGATGGAGGAACACCATTTATTTCCTGCTCCAAATTGTCAACGTAAGTCCTTAATGTTTCGTGTGAAACACCTGCCCTTACCCTCTTTACATTCTGAGCGACTCGAACCAATACGTCAGGATGATCCCTAAAAAATTGCTTCAACCAATATGACCCTGGGAAGATTGTCCTTAAATTGTGAAATATTGACATTCTTCTTATTTAAATACTGTCAGACTATCTGTCGGAAATCTTCTGCAGTCACTGTGAAATCTAATTCTGACAATTTTATGAATGTTGGACAATTGATTTCTCTTCATTGTCAGAAAACACTTTTTGACTGACCACAGTGTTTTTCATTTTAATGAAGCTATAGGAATGTTATACATATGTACTGCTTTACGCTTCTTACTGCATTGATGCATGTTTCAAGTGTCTGTGATGTGTAGTTGCGAAAATTCCTACTGCCAATCTTATTTTTATAAACACAATTTTGTGCTGGCACATCTTCTGCAACGTATGAAGACCAAAGAATGACTAATGTTGTATTTATAGTAAGTAAACACAAAAACTTTAGGAAATAAATTTAATAACGTAAAAAGAGTCAATCTTTGGAAATATGGGATTACTTTGTCCATAGATTAAGTCACCTTAAAATTGCTATTTTAGAGACAACTTTCAGTTGAAGGCTTCTAACACACATATTACAAAACAAGTGTTTAAACTGTTATGATACATTATGTTGAATATGTATTAGTTGAAATAAAACACTTGCCAAGCAAATATTTAGCTGAGTTCCACACGAAAATTTGAGCTGATTAAATTACCATGTCAACAAACCAAAAGGTAAACAACAGTACTGCCAAAATTACAATTCATAAAAAATAGGGCTCTTTCATTTTATAAACTGTCTAAGGCTCTGGCTAAGGTTAATTCTACTACAGGTTAGAAAGATCAAAGTTTGGCACAGGGAAAATTGCTGCCACTTGAGCGCTGGTATCGCTAATGCACCAAACTGACCAATCACAGAGCTTTCCTGAATTTTAAGTTACATTAAGTTGATAATTTAAAACAAGAAATTAGTTTCTTTTCACTTTAAAACTAAATTGAATGACTAATAAAATTTCCAAGTTTATTTAAATTTAATATTATTATGGTTTCGTATTTATTTGGTCACTTAGCGATTGAAGCAAAACTAGTGGCAGAAATTTTCTCTGTGCCAAGCTCTCCCATAAGTCATGGTTCAGAATCAATAAACTAACATTAAATGCAAGTAAATCCTCCCAAATTCTTTTCAACTTAAAGTGCAACCGAACCGATGGAGCAGTAATTGTACCTGTCACCACAGTTAGCAACAATAATGAACTGCCTTTAGTCAGCAAGACAAATCTTTTAGGGCTAATTATTGATTGTAACTTGAATTGGAAATATCATACCCTAGCTCTGTCGAAAAAACTAAGTTCTCTATGTTTTGCCTTGTACTCGGTAAAAAAAACATGCTCTACTGAAACTGTTCTTACTCTTTACTTTGCAAATGTGAATTCTATTCTAACCTATGGCATAATTTTTTTTTTGGGGGGGGGGTGTCAGACAACTGTATAAATGTATTCAAAATGCAAAAGAAAATTACCAACAAAGATATACACACTCATAATATTCGACAAAAAACAGCTATACACTCAGTTTCCCCCAGAACTAAAAAATATGAGACATGCCCATATGGTATGGCAATTAAACTAATTATTAATCTACCAGTACACTTAAAAACCATACAGGAAAAGGATTATTTGTTAAACTTCAAAAATAAATTTAAAAATTTTGTCACTAATAAGGCATATTACAGATTGGATGAATATTATGCACCATAATATACCTTCTGGTATCACCTGGGGGCCGATTAAATAGCGCTTTTGAGAGGTGCAGTACAAAATTTGCACCTGCGCTGCGTTGCTTGGTATTAAATACACAAATATGCAGGTGCAAGTTGTCACGTGATGGCGCAAAGTGCCTGAAAATCTGCGACGAGCAAATGGCTCGACCATAGAGGTAATATATAGTAGAGGGAGCATGACGTCACAAATGTGTGTCCAACATGGTCTCGAGAGTTTGGTGTCGTTTATTTATGTTTTCTCGTCGTAAAAATGCAGTCGTGATGTTTTAAACTCATGGCGTACCTTCCAGAATATATATTTAGTCATGTAGTGTCACCACGATCTCTGTTCAAAACATTATAGTAAGTATGTAGCTAATATTTACTTTTTACTAAAAACAGCTGGGTTAAGGAAAACAGTAACGTGGCAAACATTGTTTACATTTGTCGTTCTGAAATGTCTACGAAATTATAATGTGCGGTAATATGGTAGTATGTTCTCCTTAGTTTATACATTCATAAGGTACCAAAATAACCCAACATAGTTGTGATTACTAAGCAATTATTATTTTGGCTCTGAATGTTATTTCAAATTTCCCGCGCATATTTCACTAAAGTCACGTGACACATGTTGAACACACAATTTCGTACGCAGCTCTATAGAGGATACTCCCTCTACCTTATATTTACTCTATGGGCTCGACGCAAGTATATCTGC
>PNEQ01074645.1:0-29199 GCA_003012365.1 Medauroidea extradentata
ACCGGCCTAATGCTACCCAGATTTTTGATTGTATTTTGTCAGTTTTGTATGAATATTGTCATTACGACAGTGCCGAAGCTAAGAAACACTTAGTAGGCTTTGCCAGTGATGGTGCAGCTGTAATGCGAGGCTTGCGAAACGGCGTTCAGGCTAAACTGAAAGAAACATTGCAACCAAATTTAGTTGCTGTTCACTGTATTGCCCACTGTCTGGAACTGGCTGTAAAATCAGCACTAAACCAATTGCCACTTCATCCAAGAATTGACATTTTCTTAAGGAAAGTATATTCCTTTTACCATCACAGTCCAGTTCATCGTAGTCTTCTTCAGAAGTCCTGTCAAACACTTCAAATAAAATTTTATGCACCGACACGAGTTGGAGGAACTCGTTGGGTTTCAAATTTGATGACAGCTGTCACAAATGTGATTAAGATTATTCCAGCTCTTTATTTGACTACTAAAAATATTATAGAAGAGAGCAACTGTGATGCAACTACCAATTCAACGGGCGCGCGTCAGTAGCCCTAAAATCACTAGCCCTAAAGTCAGTAGCCCTAAAGTCACTAGCCCTAAAGTCACTAGCCCTAAAGTCACTAGCCCTAAAGTCAGTAGCCCTAAAGTCACTAGCCCTAAAGTCAGTAGCCCTAAAGTCATTTGCCCTAAAGTCAGTAGCCCTAAAGTCAGTAGCCCTAAAGTCAGTAGCCCTAAAGTCAGTAGCCCTAATTCGCGCCATTCAGTTTTAAATGTTCGTGTATGATCGGAAAAGAACGCAAGAAGTTACTACGATTTCTCACAGATGTCTCTCCGGTCTGGAAGTCCAGTTAAGTGCGGAGCCAAAAACATTTCCCTTCACGTAATATTATAATTTTCTTTGTGATAATGAGGTATGAGTTGAAGACAAACGTTTGCAGTTTAAAAGTATTTTTAGTTGCATTGAAATATTTTTTCTTACGAATTAAATGATAAAAATTGATAGAAAATTATATTATTAAGCAGTAGTTGTTTTATAAGATATTGTCGCTGTTCAAATATCCCATTTAAAATACAAATTTTTCTTCTCGTAGGCGTTAATTTGATTCAGTAATTTTTCCTTGGGCAATTGAAAACTGTTAACAATAACAGTTATTGTGTCTAAATGAAATAAATAAATTTAGCCAAATGCTATAAATGGTAACATACTACAAGAAAATCTCATGTATATTATATCGTAATGTATACAAGTCAGAATAAAATCGTTCTGCTAGGCGGTTAAGTAACAATGGGAAATTAAATCCAAAATTAATGATATAATGTGATTATAAAATTCGATTCTAAGAGAATGCCATTTTTTTCTCATACAAGGAAATACTTTACAGCACAGAAATTCTACTTGCACAATATACATGCGCTAAACGTCGCATTGCCTGAAAATGAACAGTTTGCAATAAAACGTCAGTTTCTCTGAAAGAGCTAGTTTCGGCGTACACAAAAGAAATGCTTTGGTCCTCCAGCTGTGCAACCCAACCTACTTGTGTATGTGCTCTAGATTGTCTTCTAGGTGTTGTAATGACACACACTTCGATCTCATTCAAATTATATATAAAGATTTTCTTGGGAATGCGAATAACAATTTGGTCCAAAGAAACTCTGTCTGAAGTATGAGCATTACATTTCGTAATGTCTTGTATGATCGTCCTTTATTATTACATTTGGTATTAACAAAAAACCTTGATCTAAAACCAGATAAACAATAATTTGGGACAAATGTGTGTATTCAACTATTTCATTACTTACAATTGGCACATATACTTAAAATGCTTTGAAGGTATGCTGTGACTTGAACGAAAATTGGGCGTATTCATAGATTTGTTATATTTCTAGGTGATCTGCCTTGGCGAATTATGTAAAACTTTTAACTCCTAACTGATGATTTTCTAACCTAACGTGAGGCTACCATATTGTAAATTTTTTATAATATTTTGCATTTAATACTTAATACAATTTTTATGTTGATTTTTACCTGCCTTTAAGAGGTCTTATAATAAATAACGACAATATTACAAACATTGTTTGAGATAGTAAAAAAAACTTGTACTTCAAATAATTGTAAATATTTACCATAGCATTTAAGGACAGATATTTCAAATTATATTCAAAAAACACAAATTCGCTAATCTCACAGTTCTCTGTTGTCCACTCTGAATTTAGATGGAACACGAAATTTACTATCAACAAGTTGTTTTATATTAAACTAACCCTTAAATATGTATTCAAGGTTGTATAGCTACAAATTTTAGGCTATTTTTATCTCATGTATCAAAATTTAGTAACTTCAAGAGATAAACATATTGAATGTATTATTCACATTTTTTTAACGGGTCATTTTTATACTTCTCAAGCATATCCACAATTAAAATAGCAATTATTATTACAGTTGACTGAACTTTTCACAACATAACTATTATGCTGACAAGTAACTGGACTTGAAATATACTCCGTCAATAATGTATGATTTTGGAATGGCTGGGCACTGACTTCTTAAACAAAATCTTATTTTTATTTACCTTAGATCGAATTTTTTCATTAATTTAAAACGTTTATGCAATGTTCTTTCATTTTAATATTCATCTACCAAAACTCGCTCCCTAAATAACATATTTATTTAATCAATTTGAAATTGCATGTTTTTTCGTAAAATTAATATGCTCCAGATTAAAATGGCTATTTACGTTTATTTAACTATCCAATGAAAACAAGTTACGTGATAAATTAAATCATGTGTTACCGACGGATATGCTTCTGAAATCTTGCGAAGCTTACATAATTATTACATAAAGAGTCGTCTGTATTCTAGCAGGTGCATTTTAACCATCAGGTAATGCAGTTTCGCTCACAGATGCAAGACACGACTTTTCATCGAAAATGTTACAAATCCGTCTTTCTGCGTCTGTGAACCATTGACGTGACGCAAACATATTACAAAATCTGTCGTTAACTACGCGCCGTCTGCAGAACGCGTTAAAAGATTCAATGGTGGATATTATCGTTGAGCTTCAGTAACCTTTCATAGTTGAAACTGAATTAGTAGGGGTACAGTAGAAGCAATCCCATAACAGTCTTTAACATTGTTAATATATGTAAGTATAGAAATGACAGGCTATAATTCTAAAACGAACACTTCTTCTGCTAAAGAAACGTAGTCCGTCAATTTCGCCGTTTTACATTTGAATTAAACTATTTGATCTGGACAATTTACATGGAAGATTAACGCATTAATTTAAATGCTAAAAACTTTCAAGCGAATTGGTAGATACGACCTCGTATAGCATAGTCAACCGCACGCCTTCTGTGGCCACAGAAATTCGTATAAATATATTTATCACTGAAACAGCAATGAGTTACATGTAATTACTTTGTCACAAAGGAGTAAATGATAGGCACAGTGGCCGAAGTAATTGAGCCTAGAGTAGTGAGTAAACTGATGTAATACGCATTGATTCTATATCGCTGTTAATCCGGATTATTGTTATTTTTTAAATACATTATGAAAGTCAGCACACATTGATACACTACCCAAGTGTATGTGCTAGAATTTGGAGTAACATGTACGTCAGGTCTACTTTAATGGAGTATGGTCTTCATTAAGCAAATATCATTGGAATTTCCAGAAAACCGAAACACTGAGAATCTGGGCTCATAGTCATATGGCATGTTAGTTAGAAAATGCCTAGGTACATATGTCTGAAGTTACTAAGGACATCATTTTGGCGTCACACAAAGCAGGAGTATATTTTAAATTTTTGAGTGATAAAGCTGTTTGAAAAAGAATTTGACAGAAACTAGAACGGAAAATCGACCCTCTTAATTCCACCCAACATGCTTAGTAAGTAGAAACGTTGCCCGAACAGAGGTGAATGTAGACAACTACTTGGAATTTTTTGATAAATTCGGAAAAATTTGGCTTGAAGATTTCCACATGATCATCACAAAAATGAGCATGTAAAATGCAACGGGAACACTAGACTCAAACATAGCGTATTCACACATATTGGGATCCAGGTCAGTTTTCGTACACTATAATAATTTACCAAATAATTTTGGAAGTTTTCAAGCCATACACAGTACGGCACACTTACCATGCTTCAGGTCGTAGATACAGCAAATAATCAGCTATGTTACTATACACGTCTGGTAACATTAGTGTATAGTTGACTGCTTACTAAAAATGAATGGAAACGCTACCTTTGATGTACGGGAAACAATTTTACCATACCAAAATTCTTGATACTCTATTGCATTGTTGTGCTAAATTTACAAATAAATTTTACACTGTAGTTTAAATATCATCTGAGCACTTGATAATGAGTTTTCACTTTTCCCAACATAAGTGTTTACTAAGGAAGCAGAAACGTGATGATCTACAGCAAAATAAGTGCACAGAAATATAATGCAAGTGTGTACAACAGAACAATATGCACATGGGATATAATTAATCATTGACGGTATGGCTTCTTTTACTGTTCTCTATCCAAACCAAAGGACAGTCACCAAACATTTTTCCCATCTCCAGCACATACGTAAATGTGAGCTGGAGAGCAGTGTTGTGTAACTAAGCTGTGTCGGCATCGGTACTGTGACTACTGTACAAAATCCACAACCAGGGGAACAAGATCTTTATCTGCTAGTCGAACGTTTAAACTCACAGTTCATCCACCACTTTCCCTCACCATCCAAAGTTGTATTGACAGTTACTGAAAACAAAAATCAGTTGATAAGACCCATTTGTGACGATCTTGATAGTAGCAAAGAAGTCCACAAACATGAAATAAATACATTTTCATCACTAGTTTCGACAACATACCTTTTCAAATATCAGTTGTCGGTGTCATCCACAAGGTGGAGTATCTGTACCCGACAGATGAAGAAGCCGATACAATGATACAAGATTCAAAAGAGGTCCCTAAAGCAATATCAGTTGTATTAGATAACACTGATGTATTTATTCTCCTTATGCATTACTATTAAGGCCTCGCTATTTAGTTTTGCAGTAGTTTCAAAAATATTTTTTAATGCAAATTAATACGCATATCAAAAATTAATCCTTTCAGTAGGGCCTATCAACACTTATATAATATAATTGTTTGTATCGGAAGTTTTCTTTCTGTGGCAATACATCGAACGGATTATTAGTTTTTTGCCCCTGAAGTATCACAATATTTTGTTGTCAAAATAAGCCAAAATGAAGCAAAAAAATTCTTTGCTAGCAAACGGTACACTATTCTAAAAAAAACGCTCTGGAAAATTGTGTATCGTGTGACTGTACACAGATTCAAATTTTTTCACAGCCTTTGGTTTAAAAATATTTGAGTTGTTTGCAATTGTTTGAAATAAATTACAGACCATGTCCTTAACTGTCCGTCCCCACCTGTGTGTTAAGAGCGATCGGTACCCGTCACCTTAGAATTCCTAATTTCCCATGTAAGTTCCTTATAAAGAGATTTATCTAAACTATCCGCCTGATAAGGCACAGAAAGTACTTTCGTAATCATTATCAAGTTGTTACATCCCCACAACATTTCTTAATTTTCGACTAGTAACCTACTTGAGGAAGGAAACAGGTTTTTAATGTGGATGGTTACAAATGTAATATAGGCACTGTGTATTAGGGACAGAGCTATGTCATGTGGTTTGTCGACGTCTAAAACTAAAAAGAAAAATAACAAGCTAATTTAAAAGTTAGAGCGCTATTATTACAAAATGGCGGATACTGAACCCCCATTCCCCTAATGGAATCACCGGTGCGAGAAAGAACCCTCGTGGACATTGCACAATCTACTAGCTCAGAAATCTTAGTTAGTTCTGAAATAGTCTACTAAACCAACGAGTTTACTTTTTGACAGCTTGTTAATGTAATTTCAGAAACTAAACTAAGTAAATAATTCATTGCAACAAAACAATGAATTAACTTACTGAATAAGCGAATTAAAGAAACTCAATATTCAAAGCAAAGAAAACCCTGAAACCAAGTGATATTACACACGGAACCAGGGGCCGCGATGGCTGAATAGTCTCATACAAAGGTGATCCGGGTTTGATTACAGACGGGCTCGGTCTCCGGATTTTCGCTATGGGAATCGTGCCGGACAATGTCGCTGGTAGGCAAGATTTTCTCGGAGAACGTCTAATCCCCATCCCCCCCAACGCACACAAACACACATTTTCATTCTGGTGCTGCTCCACACTCACCTCATGTCATCCCTCAGCAGCGCTGAAGACCTCAATGTTAAGCGCTGACCAAAATATCTCACTCAACTTGAGGGCAGAGCTATAAGAAAAGAGCAATGAATGACCGCCCGGCCTGGGTTGTTGCCCTACCACACCACCCCGCTGAGATCCTTTCTTTACCGTCCCTCCCCCACCTCTATTAGTGGTCAAGGACCCTACCACAACATTATCACTTTACAACTATACCGTCCCCCCTCCTGGCAGCCTTTGCCGCCTCGGTGGAATAACTGCTGAAAAACAGACCCCGCACTTTCGATACAAATACAAGTATTGTTTTAAAATATAAAGTTTGTTGAATATAGACGTTGTAAGTTGTTGCTTCTGGAACTTTCTTCTAATATCTTACTTAATTGCTCAGGGAATGATTATAACATCAAGGGAATCTTTTTTCAATGTATCCTTTTTAAAATATCTTACAGGCGACAGTAAATTTATTTAACGTAATGACCCGTAAAGCACTAAAACGTTAGATTTCTCCTAACAACAACTTAGCGTTGTATCGTGCTTCAGATTGAGTTTTCGTGATTTTACTTGTTGTGTCAGTAAAATGATTCAACGTAGACTTTGCGACTATAAATCGTAGTGCTTCTTTGGTTAAATGCTGTTTCTTCGAATAAAATTAACGGACATTTATATTTCCGTTAGTTTTCTTTTATTCTTTGATGTCATTCAAATGAAAACACGTACAAAATAATAATGACTGTATTACAGCACTGAACCAATTCAAATTATGTTTAATCTTAGTGTGTGGCAATATAATTGCAAATGGCAGTATTGGTCATGCACTGCAACTAAGATATTGTTAATGATAACTCTCTATATTTTGTAATTTTTGCATAATTGAACCTTGGCGGTAAAATTACATCATGGTTGAACTTTATTACAGTAATTTAAATAACAAAAACTGAATAAATTTGCATAAAGTGAAACACAGCCAGTGTAACTTCAAACATAAAAAGAAAATTGCCAAAAATTATAATTAATTGCAGGATACACGCGCTACATATCCTTCACAGATGTATTTCTCGAAAGTCTTAATCGCCATCAATTTCGTTACCACCAATCTAGGTAATTTAAATTTTAAATGCAATTACATTTACCTGGTTGTTTAATGGCCATACTAAACATATATTGAATTGTATCTATTGGCGGTTAGCCTATGTAATTTCGTAAATGTAAGCCTAAGTCTAGGTTAAATTTCCGTATTTCGATACTGCTGATTTTACTGATTCAGTAATCTCAGTAACGTAAACTACTGTTTCTATTCTGCTGATGGTACCTATAAGACATTGTTACGCGTTCACGCGTGCTCCTATGTGTAGTCCCCTGTGCAAGGCTAGGAATACTGAAACCAATTAATTCTCTGGAATTTAGGCAGACAAAATACCACTAACATATACGTCATCAAATTCAAAATGTAAGTCCTCTGAAAAGATCACCCATTGTGATGTTACATTAGAATATATTTCCCTACTTTATTGTGCAACCATTAAAACTAGCAATGGAAAAATATTACCCACTAAAGTAAGACAGATTATTTTTCCGAAACGAAATTTTCTGACGATTCTCTGAAATTGCATTGTACGTAAGTAAGCATTTAAACGGATTGTAAAACTACATTTGCAGGTCAAATTTGTATTCAAGTTTGCGTTTTCTTTTATTTACAGGTTTAACATGTAGGCCTATAATTGTTCCAAAACACTGAAATAACACAGACGAAATATTCACAGATCATTGATACTGTTCTGTTACTGCTGACAATCACTGACAGATAATTAGTGATCCTATTTATTTTATTCAGTACTGCTATTGTAGGGTAAAATGGTAACTTTGTAACTGCGTATGACGAGGGTGTCGTGCGATAAGTTACGACTTACGTAGCACAAATTGCTTTAAAATTAAATTTTGATATTTTTCTTCTTTATTTCATCTATATGTTATAGTATTATGCGTAGGAATGCTGTAATAATTTATCTACACCTGTTTGAGTGTACAAAGTGTCTGAAATTTAAGTCGAATATACGCCATTTTGTCGTAGAATATCCTCTTTACATCACGTAAAGTGCACTAAACCGATTCAACAAACTTCGCGATATGTCTGCGTCTCGCCAACGGGTCATAAGCAAAATTAATTTATAGTTGAAAAACGCCTTTTTAGCAGTATGAACAAAATAAATAAATATTTGGTTCAGCAGCGATAGGGTGTCCCACAGTTCAATATAATTTAATATTGGAATAAGATTAAAATAAAGACTAAGTGATTGACGAAACTTTAACATTTAATTTTTCGTAAAGGTAGTGACACTATGAAGAGTTAGTAGAAATCACGCCACTTTTTTTTACAATTCAGTTCGTCACCTAAAGCACAAATGGTTTACACCGCGGACATAATAAGCCGGCAGGGCAGCATAATGCTTCCTGGCGAAAGAGATTTTAAATATATACAGAATGAACGTGCCTCAAGTATGCTTTGAAACAGAGGCTGTTTAATGCTATACTTTTTAAAAAAGAAACTGATGTATTATCTCTCAAAATTACAACAACTACAACGACGCCATCTTGTCAACAACAACAAATTCCAGCGCGCCTGCCGGCCAGTACCCCAAAATAATACTGGGCAATAATGTCATATTATACCTCTATGCACAGTCACAACAGAGGCGTATCCAGAAATCTTTTCCGGAGGGGGGTAGGGGTGAGGGAGGATGATCAGTATTAGTTTTGTCACTAGTGGTAGACTATATATATAAAACAAATAACTATAGAAACTATTTATGGCAACTTGCCTACGTATACACACATTTGCAATAGGTTAACATCATAGTCATGTAAATTGCGTCATAAGATGATTTAGATATGTTACTTTTTATCTCGGTAAATTTGCCATTAGTGTAGCTTTCCACCACCATGTTTTATTACACGAAGCAGGCAACACTATATAATAATTTTTGAAACAACGTATTTTATGAGAAATGTTATAAGTCCAAACATTGACCTAACATTTCTATGGTAGGTAGAGGCCTATGTAATTGATATTTCTCAGTCATAAGACGAAAATAACTGTTAAAATTTTAAATTATATAAAAAAAATTAATGTTTTACTCAAATGAATATTATACAGTATTATGACTGATAAGAGCATTACAAATTTGCATTATTCCAATATATATTTAGGCCAAAAAAAGACAAAAAAACAGGACGTTAAAGCACAAAATAAAGTTTTACTTTGCCACAGTTCACAAACTTACTAATCACATCCTCATCAGAAGTATGAATATAAGGCAGAGCAAGTCCTACAAGACGCGAAACTTCGATCTGCTGCAGCAGTATTTTTAACATTTCATGGTTTGTTGGATAAACATATGGATGTGACTGATACAAACTACCAGGAGCGCCGGAACTAGGGGGGACATACATGGTTGTATTGTACCTCCTTGACTTCTGTCAAAGGGATGCGGGGGGGGGGGCAACTGGAATTTTGTTGTGTTTTTATGTGTATCTATTAACCTTCTTGTTTGACATTTAATTCCATTTATTCATTAAATCTATAAAGACAGAAGAATGACCAGTGCGTCTTATATCGCATAACATATATGTTTGTTTCACCCACCACACCTCTTAGTCGCTGCTTAACATATGATCATTTCCATCTCATCGACACTAAAGGCATCAACTGTAAACAACTACCCAAACTCCACTACCACAATTATACCAATTAAGGGTCCCTCTTACTTCAAGCATGTTGTCCTTGTCGAAGCATGGGAGTAAGAAAATGATAAGGGCGGCACTGGTTCGCGAGTTAAAAACGGTATCGCCTCTACATGCGGAGGCATTGATTAGAATATGTGATATTTTCGTAATTTGAGTTTTTTCTATAGCATTTAAATGGTGACCACATAATGTTACAGCTGAAGAATGTGTAGCAAAGTCCAATGCTGGTCTCTATCAGGGAAATAGGTTTTTAGCTGAGGTAGTCTAAAAACTGTTTCTGGCTATTGTCGGAGGCTCCAAAATAACGTGAGTAATAACCACTACGTCTTGAAACTACGATAAAATCGTCGTCTGAAGTGTTTCTTCTTTCTGTAAATAAACATGTTAGGTGCTAATTTAGTAGCTTCGAACGAAAACCGGATCTTTGTCACACTGCAGCGAAATTTTCTGCTATATATGCGAGCTCTTTAAAGGGCATTGGAGTACGAAATCATTGCATATTACGAAATTTTGATATGATCTAACGCCTTCAGAGAGTTGTTATCAAAATTGGAGCATATTTCGACGTAAAGTATGCTTAAAAATATACAAATTATTACGTTGTTAGATTTTCACTGCTTTGGAATTCACGGAACAGAGACAGGCGATAGAACCTATCGCGCAGAGATTTTCGGTTAGTAAAATTATTTTCAAACCAAAACGCGAGTATTTTTGAAATTCTGTTCTTGTAGAAGCCTAGATATTGTCATATTTAAATTAATTAAAATGACAGTTTTCCATTTTTGTGGATTTTGTGGTTTCAAGTCCTTACTCTTAGAAAAATCGTTTTTAATTTTTACTCGAAAGTAAAGCATACTACTGCATTGTGATATACAAATAAACGTCCGCTAATAAAATGTATACTCGGGAAATTAACGTCATCGAATTTTGATGAGTAGTTCAGATTTTATTGGCGATTGAGTATTCCAGTCGTCCACCGACATTGTGCCTTTCCTTGCCTCTTAATTGGCTAATGTAGGCACATTTTGTAAGATATCTTGGTAACTTAAATAAAGTTATCCGAAAATTAAACTAAATTTCTTACATTTCTTTAAACCGCTAGATAAAAATTTAGCAACAACGTCTACAATGCAGATTAAATTATTTAAAAATAAAAAAACCGGAGCCAGAACTAATTTTTATTTTATATATTTATGTGTTTTAAATTCAGATGTTTTAAATTTCCAGAAAGTGAAACTTATATGCCGTTTTTCTCTGCATTAGTATGTTGAAATAATAATGTGTATTTTATGCAATTGAATAGACTATATTAAATCGAACTGTTGTTTATATGTTGTTTGCAAATCAATTGTGTTTTGAAACTTGCTGCTGCAAATATGGAACAGATTATTTTAGAGAATAAAAATTTGGCAAATAGATATTGTTAAGTTTATAAATGCAAACCCCACTTTTTTTTTTTTTTTTTTTCAGTTTCTACATTCAGAAGTAACAGAGAGCAATTTTGAAAGTGTAACTTTTTATGCGTTTTTTCCTGCAATATGTGTTGAAACGTGAATTGTATGAAAATGAATAGACCACAATAAATCAAGAGCAGTTGTTTTCACGTTTTTTTTAAATAAATAAAATCATGAAACTTGTTACTGAAATATGGAAAATAATTTAAAGTATAAATAAAGTCAAGTTTATGAATGCGATAAACCCCCTTCCTTTTTTTTTTTCATCTTCTTGAACCGCCACTGTAAATGGGGCGGGTCAGACTCAATGGATTAGCTTTGGCCAACATCCACAAAGAGTTGTTATATGTACATCCTGTAAAATAAAGCAAAGACAAATGAATATGAGTAGTCTTATTGGGCCGAGTAAATAAGAAAATACAAAAATTTAACAAACCATTTTTAAATTGATTTAATGTGGTGATAGCTTTGCCTTTAATGATTATTTTGTAATGTCCGCACATAAAATGTTCAATATTCTAATTTTTTGTGAAATAGGGCTTGTAACTCATATAAAGGATTACTTACGTGTTTCAAGAGCTAACAGAAATATAACTGCATGTAGATCCCAAAAGCTTAAAAGTTTAATTTTTTTATAAGCACAATTCACTTTTTAAGGCATAATATATTTTTAAAATATTAAAATTTCTTACTTATACTATTAAATTTTTTTCTTGGAAACTCCTTAAAAAAGCTCAATTTTGCATCTCTAAAATCGAAAATTTCTCGGGGGAGGATCCCCGGAATCCCCGCTTTTGGCTTCGGGTGAATGCATATACACTTTTTTTAAGATGTAAACCCCCCTCTTTTTTCTTACACTGCTGGATCCGTAACTGTTTGCACCCCCCTGGATAAAAATCATTCCGGCGCCTCTGAAAACCACCTATTGCAGAACAGGTCTTGCACTGTCATTATCTGCTGTCTGTTTTTTTTTCCACAACTCCTACTATGCTTCAATCACATCATGAAAACCAGGCAAATCATCTTCTAAGAAAGAAACTACTGGTTCAATGGATGGAAATGGCTGTCCAATTGATTTAGCATGCAGTAAATATTGCTAGGACATCACTGTTTCTTTGTGTGAAATAAATCGGGAATTTAGTGCTAAAAGGTCATCCAGATACGGAACGAAAATTGCTTTTTTGTAGTATTCATCTACAGTTTCTGAAATTAAATTTGGTCGGTTGCGTTAAATTCCGCAAACTCGGGGCACAGATTCTTCTACATTGAATGATGCTACATTTCACTTTGCTTCCTCGTAAATTATGTGAAATTTTGACGCAGCATTTTCTCTTACATTTCTCAACACCTACATAGTGTGTTCCAAATAGCTGATTACATTCACCAAGTGTAAAGATTTACTTTATAGGTACTCTGAAGAGTTATAGCTATGCCCCAGTATCTTTGCTGCAACACACAGAGAAACTAAAAAATTGCACACAGAATGAATAAAAGTAGAAGCTTTTTCTTGAATCTTCTGTTGCTAACGTTTTGCTTTCTATGTCTTCAAGTGAAGTTACTATGGACACTAAAAATTCTTTGAAGACGAAAACAGTTTCATGGCGCAAAACCCAGCGAGTTTCACAAAGTGTTTTCAATTTTGTTCCGAGATTATCAGTCTTCAGTTCACTGGTGTGGCTTTTAAGATTTTCTGTTCGTTTCTCAGAACAGTGGATTAAAGTTAAAAACTCAGATAAGGTTCCAAAAGCATTTAAGATATGATGATATTTGGAAGCATTTGATAAGCAAATAGTTAGTGAATGAGAGACACAGTGAGTAAATATAGCTTTAAGATACGTTTCCTTTATCACTGCCTGGATCCCACGAAACTGACCTGCGCCTCCATCGTAACCTTGGCCACGCATTTTTTTCGGTCAAAACCAAGATATTTTAAAGCAATTTGTATGATTTCAGCCAAACCCAACCCACTTACATCATTTTTACCGGGACAAGTGTTGAGAACATCTCCTCGAAGCTTCATCACCTCTTCATACACGTAACATATGCACAATGAGAACTCAACATGAGAAATGTCAGTGGTTTCATCAGCAAGCACAGAAAAATATCCAGAATTAGAAACTTTCTAGACATTTTATTCTTGTATGAGACACCGAAAATATTTATCATTGCATTTTGTATCACAGAACTTGTGTACATCGTATTGACGTCACAGGTTAGTAAATGTTCTCTCAATAAGTTGTCCCCACTGTTTGCACTGTACCTCAAAAGAATGCGAACATTTCCATCATTGTCGTCAGGTTCGTTCAGCATAATATGACTCGAGTCATTGTGCCCAGCATTAGTGGCAACTGCTGCCTACTGCACAAACAAACTGTTGAAATTATGGCGAAGTTTTTTCTCGGTTCTTAGGAGCGTCTTTTTATCATTGTTCGCTTATTTAAACAATGACACTATCCAGTTTTTTCTCAACAAAAGCACGAATGTTTTCAGCAGCAAGGATACACTTTTTGTTGTAATTACTTTTTTCATGGTTTAATGCCTCTAAAGCGTCCCTCAATTTTTTTATGGTCTAGACTCTAGGGACAAGCTGGGCCACAATTTCGTAGCAACCTTTTTTCCCGCAAATTCTGAACCTAAGAAAAGGTCAAAGTACTCACAAAGTGCTTCTTATTTCAGCTTGGAATGGCAAGCCAATGAAATGAATGCAACCACTTCAGATGAAATTTTCGTTTAAAATTGCCACAATCTTCTGCTGAAAATCTTTATTTGAAATCAGGATTCCACACATTTCGAAGAACATATATTTTCTCCTCATTGTTCAATGGTTTTGTAACAATGTCGTATGGGTGAGAAAATGGAAGAGAGAATTTTACCTTAATAAAATGGCTTCTTGGATCACATCTCACATCTATGTGTCGCATCGATGTTGTTGCCGATGCTGGAGGAACGTCCTGCTGTGTTGATAATTTACTCGGAACAGGAACTGGAGACTCAGTAGCACTGCATTTTGGTTTCTTACAGAAACTGAGTTAAGTTTGTTGCCATCTCTCATTATTACATAAATAACCAAACTTCATTACACAACTCAGCTATGACGTATTAGCCCGACAATATAAATATGTTTACCATAATTTCTCTAAGAATAATCCTTTGTTTAAAAACAGACCAAATGAAGCTTCCGCTGCAATCTATGGACAGTTAGAAGAAATTTCTTCCTGGCAGCTACCTCCACAATCAATAGAATAAAGATGGAGAGGGAGATGCTATCGCATGACTCAGCAGAGCTACCGGTGTTCATTTAAGGAACTATGTACCAACTTAACGATTTAATTTTTTTCTCGTTCCCTCAGAAAACAAGTTTTGAAGTATAAGATGTAAACATGTATATGAGTAAAAACAAATAAACAAATAGTATAAGGAATGATATTTTAATTACAGGTTGTAAATTAATATTTGTCATGTGGGAACTGCAAATATATACATTCAATGATAGACATTTTAATAATGTAAAAGTGTGTGTCATTTCAGGATGGCGGGTGCTGCAGCGCACTCAGCTTACCCCCACCCTGGATACGCCCCTGCTTTGAAATTTAAAATTCAGAATTGTTGTCTTGTATAAGCACCTTCAAAACCTTTTTGGATGATTTGTAGTTAGGAAAGCATTATAACTTACAGGAGGGCCTGCTGCACCTATCTTACAGAACAATGCCATACTGTATAGTTCAGTCCTACTCGCTAGTAGCCTATGTATGATGCTGCTTGTTAGTTTACATACTGAACGAAAAAGTAGTTTTATAAGATCACTTTCCTGTTTGTCTGTCTTGCATGAATGTACGTGTTAGTAAACTGTTTAGTAACTTGATTTTTACGAATTTTGTTCACGCAATATCCACCCATATTTTCAAGGCTGTGAGAGTTGAAAAAAAATTTTAATGCACTAATTATTTCAAGAACCATTTGTCAGAAGTCATCAAACTCGGCACACACTTTTATGTATTGTGTTATTGCTATTTTATATTATGAAGGCAATTTAACATATTTCATCGGACACGATATTCGAAGATTATTTGTCAGAAATTCTTTACGCTCGGTACATACATATTTCTTAGCAAGGTTACTCGGGTTATGACTATTGTTTATGATGTATTCTCATTACAGGTGATGGTCGTTTGAATATTTTTTAACTTCACTAGATATCTGAGTTACCAATTTTCTAAAGGTTATCAAACTCTGCACACATGTTGTTTTTAGTAAAGTGACTTTAGTTAGGGCCTCCTATGAATTTTGTTCATGTCATGTTCATATTCTCGAATTCGCGGCGATTTTGACATTTCTTTATCAAATGAAGTACTTCAGGAACTGTTTAACAGAATTTTGTCAATTTCGGTACTCATATAATACTTACTAAGGTGTCTCGACTTTTATGTGTGTTGTACATGATGTATTCATATCATCAGATTGGTGGCCATTTGTAAATTTATTTATCACGTGAGATATCTCAATGAACCAATTTTCCCATGTAATCAAATTCTGTACACAGTACAGCATTTTGCTATACCGTGTGACGTGCCTCTTTGTGGTTTTCGTTAATACGTCACTTGTAAGCGTCCTTGCCACTGCGTATCTTAGCGGGTGTATAAATAAATAGTACAATCGATTGTTTCTGTTGCTGGCGATGTGTCAAAGCCGTAACAAAGGGGCAATGGGTGCAAATTTCGTGATTCAAGACGATGATGATGAGCAAATTCGTGCCGTTACTCGGTGTGGGGAGTCTCTTTCGCAAATTGCCGACTATTGAATGCAAGAACGTGTAGTTTATTATTACAGTTTCGTAGTAATATACGTCCCCTACTATTAGGCGTCCTGTATTTATATTGTCGGTGAAGTAATCACAATTCCCGCATCACCCGCCGCGACTTGACGGTGAATAAAACTAACCCCCATGCATCTTAAACGCGTCATACTAACTTCATCGTTGCCGGCCATCTTCCTCCTGAAACGTTTGCATGCTGGGTCCAAGATTGCTTCTCCAAGCCATCTTAGAGTCAGCTAATCAGCGCGCTCGTTTCAAAACTGTGGTTGTTCCCGCCGTCCGTTGCATAGGCTGTCCCACACTTACCGAGGCATTATTTAAATTGTAAACTAATTGACACATTGACGACTGAATTAATAAAATCATAAAATTCAAATATTCTGGACAGCTGTTACAAGGCGGTTAGGACACTAGCAGTTGTAGCGGACATTCGCAGAGCAGGGATGAGCTCTCCCCCGTCTACTATTCAAACTGAGACTTGTCCCTTGGGTGCCATGAGACATCAACACGGGTGGTGCATTAAGTCGCCTCCGTTCCATTGTCACCTTCGTATCGCTGAACCTTATGCTAAAAACTACTGTGCATTCTTAATTAATAAGACACAAACACATTCGAATAGCTCTATTTTCTGATTTCAGTTATACTTCACAACATACAATTACGGTAAAATTAAAATAATAATAACAAACATGCGAGTAATATGCAGCAGGGAGAGTCCTGTAGTGCATATTAATTTGCAGAACATAACATCAGCTAAAATGTCAACGAGAAATCAACTGTATAGGAATACATTCAGCTGGGACATGTGGAGGAAATTCCAACACATGAAGTCACTTAATAGTGCGTCAGACATGTTATATCCCCCATGTGGCCATGATGAAAGACAGTAGTGACACAACTAAACTTAAAACAGTTTTAAATGCTTCGATAAAAACATCTGGTGTTTCCTTAAATTATAAATTAATGGCAGGCCCAAAACTTTAGGAAAGTATAATTTCATTGGTGATAAGTGAACCCGGTCTTTTACGATCTGCGATTCATCTTATAAAACTGCTCCACTATTGGGCATTTAAATTTACGCAGCCCGTCACTCACTAATGATTAAACTCTTGAAGTCTTAATTATGTGAATGATTAAACTGAAATTGCAGTTACTTGCGAGGTACTTGTCGTCGCGCCTAATGTCCGATAGAGACGTGGCCTCGACTGTATCAGTGCGGCAGTCGCAAATAACGCAATAATTCAAAAGTTATCTTAATCTCGTCGAGATTTTATGTGCTACAATCGTTCCGTTTTAGGACGTCACTTCAGTAAGGTTCCCGCGGCAAAATTTATCAACATTTATTTGTCCCCGAAACAACTATTACATCAAACTAATGTGACTCTATTCCCAATACGAATCGTGAAAGTACAATGAAAACGGTTAACATCCTCACAATTAAACTTTCGCAAATTATCCAATATCGATCGATAATTGGCAGCGCGAGCGTCTCTTTCTAAGGCCCCCGCGAACTCCTGCCCCGATCAAAACTTCCAAAAAAATTACTAACTGAAATTGTAGCTGACCATCCGAACCTCATTTCGAGGGGGTCCACGGGCAACTGCCCCGATCCGGCGTCAGCACCCTCTGATAACCACAACCCTCGCGATACGTTTCTCAACTGACCAATCACCGATTTTCCCTGAAAAAAGGCCACGCCCCGTCTCGGCGACTGTTTCACGACACAGGCCCTCCGCCATTTACTCTTTCAAAATTATTTAAATTGTTTACATAAATCTTACATTGCATAATGACACAGATTTCCCACATACAATAGTTTCCTTTTAATTTTGACACTATTTAAATAATCTACACAATTCCATTTATTTTCATTTTTGCCACCAGCATGGCTTCGGCTTGTTAGACGCCATTTTGGAAAGTGGGGGGGGGGGGGAGAAGAAAAGAGCCTCGTTCCAAATTTTCTCACTGTTTCTCAGAGTGATTTAAAAGAGGAAGGGGTTACACTGCTGGAGCATGGTTTAGCCACCTGCGAAATTTCTTCGAACAAGCAAACCAACCCCTCTTACTCTCATTTTGAGACTCCCTGAGGATGCGACAAGCCTCGGCTACGCTTTTTTCGTGGCCCCTCGCAGAGCTAATTTTTTCTGTCCTGTCCAGTGCTGGCTTCATCTCGACCCTGTCTCGAGGCTTACCAAAAACACTTTCCGATAAGTTTTATGCTACACATCTATCCTAAATACACATAATTTATAAACGTCTTGAGATTTTGCCCATTACATAAGCTTCAGAGAGCATGCAATAGAATTGGTAGTCGGGTTTGCCGAGATGTATCGCCAGATTAGCATTAATAGTGTAGACACAGATTTCTAACTGATTTTGTGAGTACCATCGCCAGAGGAGCCTTCAAGATTACAGACAAATGAGAGTGTCATAAAATGAGAGCTGTGCATCCTATTTAGCAATAATAGCTTTCGGAAACTTTCTGTAGACGAGCAAGTATCACTTCAAATGTGCACTCCCGTTGTGCTAAGAGATTTTTATATAGAGGACATGTCGTCAGGAGCAGACACTGTTTCAGAAGCTATCGTACTATAAAGGAGAGGACACTGTTGTTCGAGAAAGTAAGTTTTGAACTAAGAAAGTGGTCATCTAATGCTCCTGAAGTTGTGGAAATTGTGGTACTTGAGTTGCAAAGGGCAGTGTTACATGTATAGTTAACTGATGATGCATCTATGAGAACACTGGGAGTTAATTGGCATTCAGTTAGTGATATATTTGAAGTGTCAGTGCACAAGTCACCCAGTATGATGTAGTTGTAAAATGTACTCTAATGTGTGAAATTGTCAAAGTGTTCCTCCCCATGGAATTGTTATCACCTGTAACTATCTATCTGGGCAAAGCTCTTCTTGCAGTCAATTTGGGAATGGCAACTCGGTTGGGACGATCCACTCCCCATAGGCATGTGGGAAAACTGGCAACAATATACAGAGGTGCTATCTTATTTGGAAGACTTCATAATTGAGGAGTGTTTGTGGGAAACTATATAAGTGCCAAATAGTAAGTTTGTCAGGAAATAGAAGAACAAAAACAAAAAGAACGTCACAATTATTTTTGTAATTAAAATGCTGAGTTAGATTTCTTTACGGGATTGTACGTGTGAAAAGAACTGTTACAGAAACAATTTAGTAATGTTACTTCAGATGACACTTGTATCGTTCTCCGTGGTAACAGTTATGGAGTTACACCAAGTGCATTCTACGGAAATTTGTTTGAACTGAACAATGTATCAATGGCAGTTATTACACTCCTACGGTATTAGCAACAGGACATATTATTTTTTCAATGGAAAATCTCAAAATGTGATTTTCTGGCACTTACATCGTTTCCCACAAACACTCTTCAATTGATAGAAGCATCATACAGATAGAACAACATACTTGGGAACTCATAGGATTTTGTGATGCATCTGAAGTTGCATGTGTTGCAGTGGTGTACATGCAATTTCAATATACATGTTGTACTATAGTGGTAAGGAAGATTGTGACTGAAAAACCAAAGAGGCACCAGTGAAGCAAGTGTCTGTACAATGATTAGAGCTGTGTAGTGCTGTGCTGTTGGCAAAATTGTTGGATGTGGTGAAACACATGCTCACAAGAGATGAAACAAGAGCAGTATAATTGACCGATACAACCACTGTATTAGCTTGGCTGGCTTCATCACTGATGCAGTGAAAGATATTTGTTGATAACAGAGGGAGGCACTCATCAAAGAACTCATTCCAGCGAATCAGTGAAAACATGTGAACAGCAGTGATAATCCAGCAGATTGTGCTTCACTCAGATCGTCACCAATAAACTTATATACTCATTTGCCATGATGACCGGGCCTACGTGGTTTTATGATTTTGAATGGCCAAATACAGTAGGCACCAGTGCTGATCAGTCCATGATTAAACAAGAGCAGAAGAGTACAGTGGTAGATACATGCACATTTCTTTAGTATTCTCTTCTGGAAAGGTGGTCATTTGTGACCAAATTACAGAGGATAACAGCATAGTATTTAATATTAAGATAGAACTGCTGATTTCCAGAGGCTAAGACGCTCAGTCTGAATAACTGTCAGCAAAAGAACTTCAAAGGCCATGACTTTAGTGGGTGATTTGTGTAGCACTTCTTCAAGGCAGAGATCCAGTGTCTTAATAGCAACGAGCCATTGACTAAAAAAAACAGTATAATTAGCATGACACCCTTTATGTATTGAAATAGAGAACTCGGGGTAGGCAGTTACCTTAACCGAGCAAATATTTCTGACCTACAAGAGCAGCCTATATTGCTACCTCGTTACAGCTAACCTATGGAGCTGATAATACTGCAAGATCATTATGTGAATCTCTATGCAAACCTTCCATTGGTGCAAGTTATAATTCAACAAAACTTCTGGTTTCTTTGTTATAGAGATACTATCCCATTCGAAGGGTACTTAAGAAATGTATGATATGTAACTGTCAACAAGCAGTATCAGTAAAAAAACTGATAGGATGTTTCTCTGCAGCTCGAGTACATCCATCTCGTCCTTTCTTTTGCTGTGGAATGGATTAGGCAGGTTCTGTCACACTTCGAAATTGCAAGGGAAGGAACAACATCAAATTCAAAGGGTACATTGCACTGTTTGTATATTTAGAGTTTGAGTGACTTGTCAACCCCTGCATTAATTGCAGCACATTTGCATTTTGTTGCAAGTCTTGGTAGACCTAGTGACATATATAGCAGTTGCAATACAAATATTATAGGCACTGCTAGAGGACTACAGAGTTATTTGAACTGATCAAACCAAGGGAGCATCAAGTATCTGTTGGGAGATGTCTCGCTAAACAAGGAATTTCTTAACACTTCAATTCCCTTGCAGCAGCACAACAGAGAAGACTTTGGGAAGCACAGGTGAAAAGCATGAAATACCAATTTACATAGAATGGTGGGGGGTAGTACATATAACTTTTAAGAAATGTACACAGTGTTGGCAATGGTGGAATCATGTATGAACTTTAGACCTCTCACAGCTCTATCAAGTGACCCAAATGATTTACACAGGACATTTCTTTATCGGTGAATTTGTTCTAGCCATCTCACATGCTGGTGAAGAGAGATGTTCAATCACTTGGCAAAGTGGCCATTAGTTAAGCAATTAGTTCAGAATTTTTGGCTGAGACAGTCGGTTAAATATCTGTTCCTACTCCAGAATCGTCCTAAATGGTGGTCTAAGTAGCCTAATCCCCAGTTTTATGATATTTGTATGCATAATATATTTGGATTAAAATTGAACACATGGATTGATTCGTACCAATATTTAGCTGAAACAGCTTTCAGGTTCTTTTCATAAATAAGCTATTTGAGTAAAAAAAATCAGTAAAATGGGGAATTTGCTATGTTAAAATTAATTAAAAAACTTATTCCAGCACACAAATAAAAAGTTGAAACAATTAGGTAGCAAGATAATAAAATATAAAACGGTAATACGTTACAACCTAAAATTTAGGATTGATGTGATTTATTGTTATAAAAATCTCGCCGATAAGTTACATAAATGTTTTAAATAGAGACTAAATATTACTCATTATAATAGTAAAAACGCCAGGAAGACGTTAATCGTTCGTGTTGCACGACAATAATTGAGCAAGCAGAAAAAACGCGTGGAGAGCGCTCCCTGGTGATAAAGGGGCTGGTGGAGTTGATCGTACTATGTGATAAAATTGACACTCGTTGAGGAAGACACAGAGGTGTAACTGACACAGCTCTGAATTTAGGTACAAATGATGCTCGAAAAAGGTGGCACTCGGAGAGGTTGACACATAGTGAAGATGGCAATCGGAGCAGATGGCACTCGGAGAGGTTGGCACAGCAGTGAAGATGACACTCGGAGATGTTGGCACAGTGGTTAAAATGGCACTAATAGCAGATGGCACTCAGAGAGGTGGGCACAGCGGTGAAAACGGCACTCGGAGCAGATGGCAATCGGTGAGGTTGACACACGGTTGAAGATGGCGCTCGGATCAGATGGCACTGGAGAAGTTGGCACAGCAGTGAAGATGGTACTGGAGAAGTTGGCACAGGGATAAAAATGGCACTTGAGAAGTTGGCACAGCAGTGAAGATGGTACTCGTAGTAGATTGCACTCGGAGAAGTTGACACACGGAGCAGACGGCGCTTGGAGAGGTTGGCGCAACAGTGAAGATGACACTCGGAGAGGTTGGCACAGAGGTGAAAGTGACACACGGAGATGTAGATAATCGGTGCAACTAACACTCGGAGAGACTGACACTCGGTGATCTTGGCATGTCCTGGAAATCCCCAGTAGGCCTACTGCCTTTGTGAACGATTCTGGTACACCTTGTGGACTCGTTTACCTTTGTTAGACAAAAAAATAGAATGACGAAATATTTCTTAATCAACTGTTGCGGTCAGCATGGTACATATCGTTACTAAATCAGCGAGACAAGTTTTGACATTTATTTATAATTTATAGCTGATTAGTATTAGAATGTTTGTCGTTACCTGTAGAATATTTCTAATTGAAAACGGCACCTATGAAGTATGTACTGGAATACTATATCGGATATCAGCAGAATCAGTGGTTCGCAGATCTGTCATTTTTTAATCATGCATTAGATGGAGACTGAATTATGTAGCGTAGTTGGATGTGCGTCTACTTACGGACGGTGATTGATCCTCTGTTAATTCATTGGTGCAAGTTGTCTTCGTCTAGCTAGAGGTTAATAATATTAATTTATTAAGTTAAATTATAAATATAATCAGCATTTAAACTTTAATTTATTGCATCTCGTACTGATATTCTATGGCTAGTTTAAGATATTTTCGATTCTAACCATTATCGAAAAATATATTATTTTACACTTTAATCTCTCAGGCTAACCGTACATGATAGTGAAATTTCTGCTGTCGTCTGTTATATCCAGTGGTACATTACTTTGCTCATTCAATGGAAGTAATAATGTACGAATAATGTATTAATTAAGTAAGAATTTGCATAATACTGAAAGAATAACATCACACCACCAAACTATTGGCTGACAAATCTCAGAGAGCATGAAAACGTTTTCAATAAACCCAGAATAAAAAATTGCTTTCTTATTATGTATTGGTTTAAGTTTCAGAGCAGTGTTTATATACAAAGTAATTGCAAAAAATATATGCACAAATAATATTTGTTAAGCAGTGAACACAAACTTACAGTGTGAATCAACGTTTATCTTCGCACCATCAGTAACGTGTACTGAATTGTATGGCTACTTCTTGGAGGGTACACACTCAGTTATTGTAAGTTATCGTTGGATATTCGATTCACAAGGTTTGTGAATAAAAGTCAAGTTTATTTTTACTGTAAACTCAATATAATCTAAACACACCTACGCGTCAGAGTTTTGAGTAGTTTAATTACAACGTACACATAAACTTAAAGAATATTAGAGAATTTCGAAGTTGAACTCCTAATAACGCTAAAATAGATAAAACTGGATTTAAAATTTTAGTTTTCTTACTTGCGCATTGGTAGTGACGGGTTTTTGTTCTTTGATGTATGGTTGATACCGACGTCTAAAAAGGAATTTCCAGACTTTCAAAATGTAAAAAAACGTTTATAAAATGTTGCAATTTACTTTTACGAGAAATCTCGATATCCTTAAGTCGTATGGATATCGATGGGTTATTTTATTCTAATTTTTTTTAAGTGAGGTAACCAATGGTTAAAAGGTTGGTTCCAAGTTTCGTTTAGTAAAAATATTCTTCTATGTTGGTGAAAGGGTAAAAAAGGGATTACATATAATTGCAGGCCATACAAAGTGTTACATCGTATTAGGAAATACAAAGATAAAGGAATAACAGTTGTTAAACAATTGCAGTAACTATCCTTTAGACACAATCTGGCATTGCAAACGACAAAAATTTAATGATTTAAAACTGACTTACGAAAATTGCTTCACAAGTTAACTTAAACATGCTTTAAACCTGTTGATAATGAACTTATAATATTTTGAGGGTTTTGGTCATCAAGTATGGTTTTGTGTACACGGTTTTCTATTTTGAACAAAAAAAATTATAGACAATAATTAACCTACATCAGATGTCTTAAATAAACCTTCGTTGTGTTAATATATCGCTAAATTTACGAATTAAGTTGTATATTATCAATTTATTAAATTGTACTGTAAAGATTATTTTATTTAGTGATTGCTATTCATACTCCTGGAATTACAACGTTTTCAATTAGACAATTTGTTATAACGATTTATTCACGAGGTGTTACTACCACACACTGAACTTGCGCCTTACATAATTTGGAGTAAAAAAATCACATACATGTAGGTTTGTTTAAATGATAATCGGTAGTTGCGCTACTACATTTTGTTTTCTAACGAGGCACATTTCACACTGGATGCCATGAATAATCTGCGAAACAGCCGTAATACTCGGCACTTGTGATGCACAGCTGTAAGCAATACGGTCTGGTAATATATCACAGTTTTTACTTTTCAAAGTGTTATTATATTAGTCATGTTTCAAACGTTTCTTATTACTCTGCAAATATTAATAACATAAATATTACCAAATTATATAAACATCTTTTGCTCCATATGCTATCAGAAAACCGAAAGCCCTATGTGTAGCCTTATTCCCTTGTAGTGAGTGTGCGAAGTAAGAAAATGACATATTTTTATCTATCTACGAAATTGTTGAACATTCATTTGATAATCCTCAAATTTATGCCAATTTTTTACGTGAATCCCATTCGCCCAAGCTTTGTGTGTAAAGCAAATTCATCTAGCGTCGCACTGTTGCCTCTTCTAATACTTTTACCAGTTACATTCATAAGTAAGCTTTATTTTAAAAAGACATTGACATTAATTTGATGAAGTCAAAACAGCGTGTGTATAAACATACTAATTGGAGCCCGCGATGTCGTTCACAAGGTTTTCAATGTAATGCGACAGAATTTTTGGAACAAAATGTTTTGAAAAAAAGCTGAATGGTACAAAATGATGTTCACAGCCATTAATGACAGTTGTATAAACAATTTAAGAAGGAAAATAGTTTCACCAAAATTTTTGGTACCCTTTTCTGCCCCTTTAAACTGTTTTGTCTCATACCATACCTTAAGCACATGTTTTGTAGTAACTTTCGCGGTCGCATGCATACACCTCAGCTAAGTGTACCCTGTTTAGAACTCCCTATGCCCCCCTTAAACTATTATTTTTGGCAGAAACTTTTCGCCAAATTTTATTTTTTCACTAAATTTATGGTACACCATTCTCTCCTTCTACCTTGTTTAGCCCAATCCCCCTTCAAACAAAAAACTTTTTTTCGTGAATCTTCCGAGAGAGGACGCATACGTCACCAAACTTTATCGCATTCATGTGAAAGTTATAGGACGGTGTAGAAGAAGAACAAACAAACAATAATTTTTATAATATTGACTATCAGATCGCCTGTGGCATTTCCCGCGTGTATTACCCATAACTGCGAATATCTACTTCAGTAAAAGGACCTCTTTCGTACACCACATTAGTAACTTAGCCATCAAGTGTTCGGATACCAAGCTGCAGGTTTAGCCAACTCTATAGCAGGCTAAGTAGCTATGGCTGTCCATGTGAAACACTGACCTAAGTCTATCCCTGTCACTCTTAATGACTACCCGAGCTTTATTTATAGTAATAGCAAAACATACATTGAAGATGAGGACTGTTAGAATAATATAGTAATATAAGTGGTATGCCTACTTGTTTACCTCGAGTACATCCATTGATGACAGTGTGAGAGCACGTACGTATAGTTAGAAGTTCATTAAAACTAAAACATAAAGTAACTTGGATCATAAATTTTGTACAGCAATAGGTAACGACATAACTGAAGAATGTAAACTTCCCTCTAATTATGTTCCTCAGTGGCTGTATTTGGTTTTTCGGATCGTTTGCTTTGAAATGTTCATCAATATCTACGTTTCCCCTCTGGTAATTTAGAGTTATTTTATCAGTATACAAACTGATTTAATTATTGTTCGTTTTTGGGCGAGAATATTACTGAAGCAAGTAATATCTCGATATCTCAACTGGTTAGGTATACATAACTGGATATCAACTGAAAGTAAATATTATATCTTTTGACACTGTTATTGGTAGAATTTCTCAAAATCGTACCATCACATGTTAAACATTTGTATAAGTATCCAACTGTGGCGAAATGCACGACGAACGAAACCCCATTGAGTAAAAGCTGAATCTACGATTCATTTAAAAACGTTTTTCATCCCTTCACAGCCCTGAGAGTTCGAGTTTATAAATATGTTGATGGGCATTTACGCTCAAGAGTTTATCTTAAAGATGTCCATTCGTGTCTTTTCACCCCCACAATGGTGTTCATGTGGCAAAAACGTATAATGTTAAATTTGTACGACATAGTGATAGTATTAATTTTTTAGACGTTACTTGTGACTACGTTTTGCATTCGTAAAATTTTTTAGCTCCCACAGTCTTCCCATAGTGGCATATCAAAGTCAAGTTTTGCAAGTAACGGGAACATACAAAAAACAAAAACCAACTGCAGCTGACTTACTCGAATGAAAAAAATTTACCCTGAGATTAGATAGTATGTACCATATCAGCTGGTTTTTGTTATCAGCCTGTTCCCGCAACTTGCAAATTTTGACACTGACACGCCGCTATGGGAAGACTACGAGAGTTAAAAATATTTCAGAAGTGGAAAATGTAGTCACAAGTAACGTCTATGAAACTACCACTATGTCGAACAAATATAAAATTATGTAATTTTACCCCGTGAATAAGCTTATGGATTGAATTTTGGAAAAACCCTTTAATTACAGAAAAAGCAATTTTACGGGTGTCACCTTGAAGTGGAAACAATTACATTAGCCTGTTGGGTTCGCGATCTATCAGCGTTTAATTGAAAACACATTTCACCACGTTTCATCACTTTTCACCCCTTCCGATATTGAATTTCGAAAAATCAATAAATTACAGTTTAGGTATTTAAGTAAGCTTAAATCTTAAGTAAAAACCGCCTTGATACCTTAAGTTCCGAGGAGTCGAAATATGTCGATTATAAATAAAAAACACATTTGACATTTTTATTACCTCTTTATGCTCGAATTCGGAATAATTACTTAAATAGTAATTTGTGTACTTACGTAGATATAATTGTGAAGCAAAGAGAAATTCGACATCTCGGTCGGTTCGATAGGTATACTGGAATAATCGAAAACACAATTTACATCTTTTCACCCTTTAATTATCGAATTTTGAAACGTCTTGAAGCCCTATCTTAAAAAATTGTATATGTATTAACTTGAAGTAAAATTCACGAAGATAGCCAATTGGGTTCGATCAGTATAAATGATAATACAATTAATTCAATTCCGCGCTTTTTTACTTCTTGGGAGTCGAATTTCGAAAAATTCGAAACATAATTTTTCAATAATTACAAAAGCATAATTTTGAAGTAAAAATCAACTGTTTATTCCATAGGGTTTGATAGCTATTGATAAATAATCGACAACACATTCCAGGGGGTCTATGCTCGAGTTTTCGTTCGTATGCGAATCGCCCGCCTGACCGCTCGAAATGTGTTATTGGTATGCTTGAACATTCTGCCGTCCTCGTACACGAGATTCGTATACGAAAATCTACTCGTGTGGTGGCAGGCAGCCGAATTGGGGATTTCGCATACGAGATGCCGTAAAAACCGAAGCTATGGAGCAAGATTTCAGCAATTATATGCATGCATATATATATATATATTTTGAAGTTCCCAATAATATTTAAATAGAAACTCGCTACTAATTAAGTTAAGTGTTAAATATGTTAATAAGCTCTTTGCAATAGTATATTTATTTTACGAAAAAAAAAAATATATATACACGCTCTTAATTTAAAAAATAATACTGTATGTATTAATTATGAGTTAGCTGTTTCAAAGCAAATATACTAACATTTTTTAGTTAAAGCCACTCACATTGAATTTTATGAGTCGCAAAATTTTGCTATTGACTGAAACATACAAATTTGTGCCTTCAAAGAACTCAGTAAACTAACAAAAATGCACTAAGATACAGGCAGCACAGTAAAAAAGAAAAACATTATGTAAAGAGTGGGCAGTTGATCGTAGGAAAAGATAACTGTGTGCTAGGTTCCATTAGTGTATCAACAAACAGAGTTTTTTTACACTATTTGTGTATTCATATACGTTTTGTTATTCGTCTGTGAACAGTTGTAACAGTGTAAAATAAAATTTTTAACATTCGCTGTTGAATCACATAAAGTTCAACAAGCAACAATGTTATGAAAAATTGTGTAGTACCAGACAGTTTTATTACGTTCGAATTTCTTTACTCATTATATACAAAGCCGAGGATAAAGTTCTCGTAATATTTTATAATTGTGATGGCTGTTAAACAATTAATGCGGGTGGTTAATTTTATTTGAGTAAAATACTGAGACAAAAAATTCTACATGTTAACAGTAGGTACTTGGCCTCTTGTATAAAATTCAACAAAATTTGCTCTAAATTTAATTAAACTGCCTCAAATTTATTACGTGAAATTATTAACATAACTATATAATTATAGTTTAAAACCATGTAACTTAAACCTTAGTTTCTTGAAGCCTTCGTTTCGTTGGTCTTACCCTAAAAGTGTTCTTTATTTAACCCATCTAACAGGAAAGGTACCGTCAACTGAGGTTACTTGGGACAGCAGGAAAACTTGGGACATTTTTTCAGGAATTTTTATTTTGTATGGTGTAGCCCTGAATGAAGAAGTCATGCTATTTATTCAAGTAAGATATATCCGACAATGGTTCCTTGTATTTCTCCTTACTCTTTCGGCTGCTGTGTGTAAAATAAAAATTCCAGAAAAAGTGTCCCAAGTTTTCCTGCAG
>PNEQ01074646.1:0-10259 GCA_003012365.1 Medauroidea extradentata
AGCAGTTGTATCCGTTTACGTTGGTACTTGCGTTAAGTGTGAGGGTTGACGTTGTTTAAACGTAATGATGAACTTTACACTTTGTATACACGCTAGGGCACTGTGGTGAGTGTCCGCTAGCAGTATTTGCAATAATTTTGTGTGTTTATTCCATCTTAGATATTGCAAAAGTTTTCCTGCCAGTCCAGAACGGAATACTTTTGTTATTATTTTACTGCGACAAAACATATTCGTTGTTAGGCTCGTGTCGGGAGCAGGTTGGAGCTATTATGCGATTTTGTGTATTGTATATTAGCTGTGTGGATTATTTGGCATTATACTAGGGCACTTAGGGGGGCGTCCACTAGTTACGTTGCACTTTTTAATTTGGCGGAAGATTATTTGATTCCGACAGTTTTAATGTCACAGTCGTGGTTCGATTCTCGTTCCATACATACTACTGTGTATAATCATTTTTTAACGAAAAGATGTCGGGGAAATGTAACACTGAACTAGGGCACTTTGGGGAGCGTCCGCTAATTATGTTACGCATACTTTATTAGTAGATTAATTTATAAGTTTTACAAGATGATTTTGTCTGGGGAAAAATTTTCCGACCAGTCCGGAACGGAGAACTTTTGCTACTTTGTTTACTCCATCGCGAGGTAGTAGTAGCTAGGCTCTCGTCGTGGATTCACAGAGATAAAGTCTGATATATTGACTGTAGTCCCAAGTTAGGCTACAGGAATTAGGTACTATTAAGTTAGGGCACTGTGGGGAGCGTCCACTAAGTTAATAATTACAGTAACACGTATTTTTTTAACATTGTTATGTGAGAGAGCTGGTCTAGGCAGAGCCTGTTCCGCTAGCTTGTCCGTGATTGGCTAGCTAGGTGCAGATGGGCGTGGCTTGTTCTGTATTTTCCTGGGGTAGATTTTGGGTGTGGGTTTTGAGTACAATTAAGCATTTAATTGTCTGAGAGTTATTTAAATTGTGATTAATTATTATTTAAGAGTTTTCTTTTTCATACTATGTATTTGTTTGTCTATTCGCGTGTACTTTATGGCGGTTTTTCCGCGAGCATGTGCTTCGGACGTTTGTACTTCAGTCTGTTACCTATTTTATAATTTCCTAGTTTTTTGATTAGTGGATTGGGATTTTTCGCTGTGGTTTTGTAGAAGTCTGCCGCGAGTGATTTTAGGGTCGAGGTGATGTCTTGCATTCCGAGTTCTTTATGAATTAATTTTGTTGGGGTATATCTTGGTACCTTGGCGAATAGTCGTAGCACTTTGTTTTGGGATACTTGTAATTTACGTATGTTAGAACGCGCGGCGTAGCCCCAGGCAGGAGCAGCGTAGGTCATTATAGGCCTTATGCAGGCTTTATAAAGGATGAGAGCGTTTTTGACAGATATGCTACCTTTAGGATGAAGTAAGGGGAATAGTTGAGCCATTCTCCCTTGTGCTGAGGCCTGTTTGGCTTTAATGTGTTGCTGCCATGTTAATTTGCTGTCGAGAATGACGCCGAGATATTTGACTCTGTCTTTATATTTTATTTTACTTTGGAAGAGATTTAGAGCGGGGGGGTTTTGTTCAATTAGTCTTCTGGAGAAGATGACTGCCTCAGATTTGTCTACGTTAATAGCTGTTCTCCATTTTGTGTACCAGAGTTGCAACATATGTAGAGCTGATTGTATCCGTTTTATTGCTGATTTTAAGTTGGCAGAACTGGCGTAGATCATTGTGTCGTCCGCGTAACATGCTATATTTGAGTGGGGGGATGTTGGCAGGTCTGAGACGTATATATTAAATAATATGGGGCCTAAAATGCTGCCTTGGGGCACGCCCGCGAGAATAGGCCTGGGGGTGGATTTCGCGCCTGGAATGCTCGTATAAAATGTTCTGTGGCTAAGATACGATTTTATGGTCTTGATGTAGCAGTCCGGTAAGTTACAATTAAATAGTTTAAAAATTAGTCCCGTGTGCCATACGCGATCAAAAGCTTTTTCAATGTCCAGAAATGCTGCTACTGTATATTGTTTCCAATTAAAAGAGTTTGTTATGTCTTCTACGATACGCACTAATTGATGGGTTGTAGAATGATTTTTACGGAAGCCAAATTGAAAATCGGGTAGAATGTTATTGTCGTTTAGGTGCTTAACTATTCGCGAGTTTATTACTGCTTCTGCGATTTTGGATGTAGTATTTAACAGGCTGATCGGGCGGTAGTTACTTGGTAGAGTTGGATCTTTTCCTGGTTTTGGAAGTAAGATGACTTTTGCTTCTTTCCAGACTGTTGGCCATGTGTTGGTGCTTAAAATGCCGTTAATACACGCGGTGAGAGCAGAGATGGCAGGAGCTCGAATTCTTTTAAGTACCGCGGCTGAAATTTTGTCGGGCCCTGGTGCTTTGTTGGTTTTAAGTTTATTTATTATCCTTTTAATTTCTAAGTCCGTGGCTAGTTGCGGTATTGTAGAGGTTGGTGCTGAGAGTAATAGGGTTGTGCGGAAATCAATTAGGTCAGTATGTGCTTGGTTGTTCGGGGTTTGGTTAGGCTGAAAGGCAGATTGTAGGGTATCAGCTAGTACACTCGCTTTGTCTATTGGTGTATACGCAAATGTTTGGTTATCTATACGTAGGGGCGGAATTGGTTGAAATTTACGTGTTAGAAGTTTGTTTGTTTTCCACAAAGAGTTGTCTGTTGGATTTAGTTCACTAATTTTGAGGTCCCATTCAGATGCGCGGTGGAGTTCTATTTCTTGTTTGATTTCCGCTTGCAGTGAGTTCAACGTACGCTTGACGAACTGGCATCTGGTGCGATTAAATTTGCGACGGACTTGATTTTTCCTGTGAATAAGCTCGCGGATATGTGTGGGGAGTGGCTGGGCAGTTATCGGTTTGTTCTCCCTTAAGGGGATTGCTTTGTCCATTGCATCACTGATTGTGTCCATAAGCTGCCTGGTAAAAGTTTGGAGCTCAGGGGCGGTGGTGATGGGAAGTGTATAGTCTATGCTGTTAGCTATATGTTTGTTAAATTTTTCCCAGTTTGCCTTGGCAAAATTTCTAGTGAGTTTGGGGGCTGTTTGAGAAATATTTGCACCCTTTAATGTGGCTAAAACAGGGAGGTGGTCGGAGTTGAGTTCGTGTATCACTTCTAGTTCATATATAAAACTGGTGTTCTTATAGAGGGTGATATCGAGTATATCTGGGGATTGGTTTCTCTGGTCAGGATATCTGGTTGGATGATATGGCGCACAGACCTGGTAGGGGTTGTCTTCCTGGTGCTTGAAGAGCGTGAGACCATTAGAGGTTGTGGCGAGGCAGTTCCAGGCGGGGTGCTTAGCATTCAGGTCACCTAGGGCTAGAAAGGAAGGTAACCTGTTAGAAAGAGTTGAGAGATTAGTGGGCAGGATAGAGCGACCAGGGGGCGCATAGAGAGAGAGAATAGTGCAGGGGCGGCCTTTAATTTTGGTGTTTATAGCAACAGCTTCTATGCGGCCTAAATCGGGAAGCTGGGCTCGCTGGTGTTGTATAGTATTGTGAACTATGAGTGCTACACCACCGCCTCGCTGAGTAGTAGCTCTGTCACGTCTGTGGATTATATAACCAGGGACGCGGATAATGTCTGATGGAATTAATAGGGTTTCTGTGATTGCTATTATTTGTATTTCGTGACGAAGCAAAAAGTCCGTGAGTTCTGTTAAATTATTCTTGAGGCCGCGGGCATTCCAGGTTGCGATACGCTTAAAGGGTAATCGTGCAGGGTTTTTAGTGTCCATTAATCATGCTGGAGATGCTGAAAACGAAGTCGGCTGCTAGGCGAATTCGGGCTGTTTGTTCAACTGTGGGATCGTTCCAGGCGGTGAGTAAGTTGCATAAGTCCTGTGCGATCTGGGCGTTGACAGTGTGGGTATTTGCTGCTGTTTGTAGAGTGGAGTGCAGAATGTTAGCGTTTTTTATGTTGTTGCTGATGGTGTTGACGTCAAGTGAAACAGGGGGTGCTGGTAAAGATATGGTGTTTTTGGCTGTTACTTGAGTGGTGTTACTTGGTGGCATAATTTGAGTTGAGCTGGCTGAAGGCTTCGTGGGTTGAATGACAGGGGTTCGGTCCACCTGCATGGCATTTTCTGTTTCTGTTACTTCCTGTTGTGAAGGCTGTCTGGCCTGTTCCATGCGATCTTGGGCTGGGGTTTGGTTTTGAGATGGTGGGGGCTTTTTCTTATTTTTGCCCTTATTACCCCTGCGCTGGTTTCCCTGATTTTGTGGGACGTAAACGCCTCGGGTGCGGGGTTGCCAAGCTCTCGGGAGGGGGAATTGCTCGTCGTAGACGGCTCCCTGGAGGGACTGGAACCTGTTGTAACTTTCAGGTATTACCCTCGAAGTTTCCTGTCTCCAGTCGAGCAGATGTTGTTGCTGGGGAGGACGCCTGTTTGTCCCCACGGTTGTCCAGCCTTGTTGCTGACTTGTGCCCTGCCAGAACGAAGGCGGCGGGGGAGGGGGTTGTTGCGCCGGTGGTGGTCTGACAGGGGTTTGCTGGTGAGCTGGTGAACGCCGCGGTATTTCTCGGCGTGCCCCTTGCGGTTGTCGCCTATTCCATTCTCGTATATAGGCCTCACAGTGACGGTACCTGGCATTGTGCGGCTGTTTGCAGTTCACACATTTAACTGCATTTGTGCAATTTGTTATCTTGTGATGGCCGGAGCAGTGAGGGCAGACGACTTGGAATCGGCACTGTGCTGTCACATGTCCAAATCGGTAGCATTTGCTACACTGCATCGGTGAGTTTGGGTGCTTGTATGGAACAACTCGCACTGGCAAGCGAAGCACTGACTTGAGCGACATTGCTTTCTCTTCGCCGCCCTGTGTGACGTCTAGCTGAAACATGTTTAGGGGTTATCTATTTCTGTCATTGAGTTGGTGAACTACTAACACTGGGATCTGTTGCTGTATTAAGTCTGCTGTTATGCGGGCTACGCTGGTGCCGGCTGGTATGTCCTTGATTACTAATTTTACTGGACGTTCAGCTGCAGCCCTCGACACAAAAATTTCTACGCTTGTATTCTCTATGATTTTTAGCCCACGGTGATATTTTTCTATGCTTTGAAAAGTGTACATGGTGCCTCTGTCGCTATTTCGAACTTGAAAGTTGAGATTGTCAGCTAACAGGGCGTCTGACATTATGTGGTAGGGGTGGCTTGGGCTGTGCATTACTGTAATAGGCGCACTTCTGAATGGAGGTAAGTTATTTGTGAGTTCACGATTGAGTTGACTGTTTTCACTGGGCGTTGACTGTGGTGACACTGTGACATGGTGATTGAGTCCCTGCACTTTGTTTACCAAGTGTTCCATGGGTTCGTCTGCCTTTCGTTTGTTGTTGGTCGTTTCTGGTGAGGAAGAGCAAGCTGCCATGGTAGCGTCCAACGGCGCGTCCATGGCAGTAGCCTTAAGGGCTGGCCTAACACGAGTCGCCTACTGGAGACAGGAGAAACGGCCGTCACAGTCCACCCACTACCATCCTCCCGGGGCTAGTTAGCCGGGAGGGGAAGGCTATGCCGCGAGGTGCTGCACCTCCGGTGGTTCTGTGAATTATTCCTCAATCCGCGATCGTGCTATAGCAGATGAAGGGAGCTGGTTTTTTGCATCCGTGCTGTTCAACTGTCAACAACAGAATGTCTGGTCGTCTGGTCTCTGGTCGACCTCGCGAGAGTTTAGAAAACCGCGAGTAGGTCGCGGGGCAGGGGCCCTGCGAGTGGCCGGAGTCCCGGCCAATCACAGAGCCCGTTGGTTCCGGACCGAGAAATGCTAAGGAGGTCTATCCGCTAGAAGCTATTTTGGTCGCTTATAACTCTGATTTTCTTCAGTATCGTAATCCCCAAGGCTTGCAATTAATAGATGTAAATTATTTTGGCTAGTAGCATAAAATTGCTCTGCCATTTTATGGAAAACGTCTTGCAGCAGCTCTTGTTTAAGCTCTGCATGCAAGTATCTTATAGGTGTATACCTAGGTGCATCTGCCGCGATTCTGAGGCATTTATTTTGCAACACTTGTAAAATACGAGTGTGCGATTTCTCGCAATAAGCTCACACTGGAGCTGCATACGTTAAAATGGGGCGGATCATTGTATTATAAATTAAAAGTCGGTTTTTGAGCTTAAGGCTGGAGTTGCGGTTTGTCATTGGATAAAGTGCCGACATGCGAGCATAGGTAAGGTTTCTCTTGCTCTCAACATGTCTTCGCAATGTCAGCCTTTTATCCAGTATAACGACTAGGTATTTCACTTGGTTTTTATAAGGTATTTCCTCGTTAAATAGAGTGAGGCGGGGAAGATTGGCAGAAATGTGTCGGCGTGTGTAGAACACAGCTTCGCATTTGCCTACATTAATTTTAATTCGCCACAGGCGGAAATAATTTTCTAGCTCATTGCGCATTTCCTGAGCTCGCCGAGATGCGATCTCGGCACTTATGGATCGCGTGTATATAACTGTATTGTCGGCATATACACCTAGGCTAATGTTCCAATTAGGGGGCCGCGGAATATCGCTAGTATATAAGTTATATAAAACTGGGCCTAGTATGCTGCCTTGGGGTACTCCTGCCCTAATTTCTTTAAAATCTGAGGTCGCTCTGTCAATAGTTACGGCAAAAGAGCGCCTATCTAAGTAAGAGGCAATGAGTTTAATATAACAGTCGGGGAAATTTCTCTCGTACATTTTAATAAGTAGTCCGGCGTGAAACACCCTGTCAAATGCTTTCTCTACATCAAGAAAGACTGCTACTGAGTAATGACGCCAGTTAAAAGTTGTAGTTATGTGTTCAGTTAGTCTGACTAACTGATGAACAGTGGAATGCTTTTTTCTAAAGCCAAATTGCTCGCAAGGGAAAATATTCGCGTTTTGAATGTGAATATCGAGGCGGCGCAGCAGAACACATTCATGCACTTTTGAGAACGTTCTTAGTAAGCTTATGGTGCGGTAATTTTGTGGCAAGGTTTGATCCTTGCCAGGCTTTGGAAAAACAATTACGTTGGCACGTTTACAGAGCGTGGGGAAGTGCGCAAGTGTCATACTTGCATTTATACACTTAGCCAGAGCCTCTAATGTAAACTGTGGCAGCTGCTTGAGAACTATAGCTTGTAGGGTATTGAACCCAGGTGCTTTGCGGAGCTTCATACGTTTAATTATACGTTTTACTTCGTCGGCATGCGTAAATTCAGGTTCGTCAGCTGAGGGCTGGCGAAGTCGCACTCGGAGGTCCCTATATATGCGAGCTACATGTGTTGGGTCGCAGGGTTGAATGTTCGGTATAAAAACCGTTCCTCTAAATGATTAGCTACAGCCTCAGCTTTTTGCGGGGGCGTGTAGGCAGTACCTGATATGCTTTGAAGAGCCGGGATGGGAATGCGCTTATTTGTAAGCGCTTTTGTTAAGTGCCAAAGACTATTATCTTTAGTGGTGAGGCGGGATAATTTGTTATTCCAATGGTCTGTTTGCCAGTATATTATTTCTAGATTAATTTTCTTTCTAAGTGCATCTATTTGTGTTCTGAGTTGGCCTATTCTACCTCGCGAGTAGCGCCTGCGCAAGCGATTTTTCTGAGTGATTAGCTGCCTAATATTGGCTGGCAGCGAATCACTATGGGGCTTTGGGGTCTTTTCGGGGACAAATTGGCTAATACCTGTTTGAATTAGCTCTGTGATGTGATCAATCGCAGAGTCTAAATCGCCGGGGGTGCTAACAGGATCTGGCAGATTAATTTCCTCGTCCAGGTACTCTTTAAAGGCTTCCCAATTCGCGTGTTTATAGTCTTTAATTTTTCTAATTGGCCTTTCGTCTGATTCCAGTTGATCAAAATTTAAGTGGACGGGGTAATGGTCCGAGGCCAATTCGTGTATTACTTCTAATGTAAAGGTCATATTAAGGCCTTTACATATTGCAAAATCTAAGATGTCAGGCTGGTTATTTGCCTGTGTCGGTTCAAATGTAGGTTTGTCGGGCGCATGAAATTAATAATTATGCCTAGTTTGGTGGTTGAATAATGTATTTCCATTGGCTGTCCGCGCCCTGCATCCCCAGGTGGGGTGTTTTGCATTCAGGTCGCCGACAGCCAATAAAATGGGGGATATGTTTGTTAATTCATTTAAATCCGCGCGCGTAAGTGTGCGGCCAGGTGGACAGTAAATTGAGTAAAGAGATAGTTGCTGGCGGCCGAGTTTTAAATTTATTCCCACATCTTCAAGTGTATTTAATTGAGGCTGTTTTGGTGCATAGCAGTTTGTGTTTTTAATTAATATTAAAATACCTTCTTGTTCCGGATGCCTGCTGCATTCCAGAACAAGATTTTGGCAATAGAGGGGGGGCCTGTTCTCAGGTCTGTAGTCTCGCCTAGGGGGAGGCATTGGGTTGGCGCATGCTTCTTACTGATAAGGCAAAACCTAATGTGGCTTTGCACTTATCTTCGAGGGGGCTGTTGGGGTCGAACCAGATGGCCAGTATGGTACATAGCTGGGTACAAAATTCACCCACGAATGGGTCCTTTTGTGCTGCGGGGCTTTGGCTTATTTTATCCTTCAGTGTGTCGAAGGAGAAGGAAGGGGGGAGCGCAGATGTGCTTTCTGCGGGTGTTGTGTCCATACTGGCGGTTGGGGCGATTTTTGGACTATTTATGTTCTCGCTCTGGGCTGCTGGTTGTTGATTGGCCAGGCGCTCTGGCCTATCCTGGCGCGGCGCCTGGGGCGGGGTGGGGGCAACCTGCTTGGCAGTCTGCTGCTGGGCGCTCGTGAGGCGAGAGCCAGCTGTATTTTTCACTCCTTTTTTCGGAGTGTTACTTGACATTTTTCCTTTTGGTCCTGATTGCTGAGGGCGCTGGCCTCTGGGCCTGTGGGGATTTGCGAGGGCGGGAAAATCCACTTCAGAGAAGCCCTGCATGTTGAGGGCGCTGTACCTGTTGCCAGTAGGTACTGGCACATATCCCGGCACAAAATTTTGCTGTGGGGTGCGGCAGTTCTGTCTCTGGACTGGGACCCATCCCTGGGACCCATCCCTCTGGGTTTGGAGGTGGTTGCTGCCAAGCTGTGGAGGTAGGACGGGAGAACTGCTTGGGGGGTTGCAAGTCTGGCTTGCTTTGCTGTTGGTGTTTCCTGCGCTCTTCCTGCGGGAGAAAACGCCGCTTCTCATTTTTATAGGCCTGGCAGCAGCGGTAGTTTGCTGCATGGCTGCCACCACATCCTGCGCAGATTCGCTTGGAGCGATCATCGCGATCCTCCATGTTGCAGGCTGTTGTTGCATGGTTTTTAGCACACAGCCTGCAGCGGGGCGGGGCGCGGCACACCTTGCTTGAGTGCCCGAATCGTTGACAATTAGTACACTGGGGGGGGGGGGGTCCTGGGGGGCGCTGGTACTCCTCTACCTTGACCTGCAGGCCGCAGAGAGAGCGTACATCAAAAACGGTTCGGTTGTATTCGTTGTTGACTAGCTCAACAACGTACATATGCAAGGGCTGGCGGTCCCGCAGAGAGAACTTGGGCTCCACTGAGATAGTTTGGTAACCCAGAGCTTCCAGTTCTTCCCTGATGAAGGCTGGTGGCAGGGATTTCTCTAGCCGCTTAATGGCGACTTTTAGGGGCAGTTCGCTGCGAGGCGTGAGGACACTGAAGCTTATCTTCAGTTCCTCTAGAATGGCGATCGCTCTCTGGTAGTCAGAGAGCGAGGCTGGCAGGTACTCTACGCCCTGCGGAACGACACGATTCTTGGTTGGCTCTAGCAGCCGGGACCTGAACTGAAGCACTACAGTCTCGTATGTACAAGATTGTGTGTGATATACAGTTATGGGCCGTATATCTGGTTTTCTGGGCGGCTGGGGGGCGGTCTTGGCTCCCAATGCAAGAGGGGGTTGTGTGGACCCTGTGTCCATCGCTTGGCTGGGTTCCGGCTCATTGTCCGGTAGGGCTGTGCGACATCCAAAATTTGATATCGACATTCGACATGAACCAGATGTCGATAAAAGTTCGACATGTCGACTTCGACACCATGTCGACTTCGACACCATGTCGACTTCGACACCGTGTCGATTTCGACACCGTGTCGATTTCGACATCGCGGCAATTTCGACACAATTTTGATTATTTCCCCGCGTGTCGGACAAGTAAATATTGCCATACATTTTATTATATCTACAGCCCTACAATGATGTTTCGTAAATTGATATTAGTATTTCGAATAACGAACAAATCATTGAAGCTGGAATGTATGTGTTAGAAATTTTGCTCAGGAAAGCATTATATT
>PNEQ01074646.1:10359-29299 GCA_003012365.1 Medauroidea extradentata
GGATTAATAATTTGGCTTTAATATTTGAATAATTTTGTTTTCATTAAATGATAACGATCCTATGTTTACATTCTTGTCTTCATATTGGCGGCTGGTGATAGTATTTTTTTTGTTACTATGCCACCTCAATGTACTTAATACATTAAAAAAAGCAATAAACCATACATTGTAAAATAAATTCGTGTGCTGCATCACAGCCTTCATGCAAGTACTGGTAATTTTAAACTAGCCATACCCATGTATTTTTTACAGTGTATCGTGGTAAACGTACAGTAAATACAAGTAAAATAACAAAACCACAGTAGATGTATTATTACACGCTGTTGTGTAAAATAACCCGTAATATAAGGGTAAAAGAAAATTAGAATTATTTTGCTTTCGCGGTTGTGGCAAGAATGTTACCGATAAATAAGTTTTATTTTCTAAATATCAGTTTAACAATTAGTTTCGAGCGCATAAATTAGTTTAGCCAATGAATTTTTATATTTCGACAATGTGTAAATTTTCAACATTCATTTTAAACGACTGAAAATTTTTCTAGTCTTAGAGGATTCCAACCCATGACCTTCAGACTATCAGCTCAGCATTATAACCACAAGAACACTAGTATTCGATACAAATTTAATCTTGTAACTTCAGCGGTAGAATTTCATCGTTAGAATACATGAACAACTTATGTAATAGGATATTTTAGACTAATTGGAAATATTTTGACATACTGTACACCAATTACCAAATTTATTCCACTCTACGCGTATATCTGCTGAATTATATTCTACAAGTAAGCATAATATAGTACGTAATTGTATGCGACGATCTAGTTTTCAAAACTAAGTCATACAGACAACCAAATGAAAAACAAGTTTATGCACATAAAATATTTAGAGGTTTATATGAAATAAATGATACACAAACTTCATTAATGAAGTGGCAGTTGTGACTACTTGAAAATATTATTCAAGAATTCAGTTAGGACTACAACTAAATCACAAACCATTTTAAGTTTGAAGTTTAATCTGCATATTAATATTTCCATAGACAATTCACAATTGAAGAGATTTATAACGAATTAATAATTGTGTTCGAGATTCTTAAACAAAGAAACAAAATTTGCATTAGATATAATAGGAAATATTTGCACTGCATATTAAATGACGCAGATGGATTGTTAAAAAAATTATTGCATGCATAGCATAGTAAAATTTTGACATTTAAGGCCGATTTGTATAAACACGAGGGCTGACAATGCACTTTTGTGTATAAATGCATATGTTTATGTGAAAGGGTTCATCCATATACCGTGGTTTACTAAAACCTACAATACAAGAATTAGTGTAATCGTTTTTAATTTCACTCGGTATACATTTTTAAAAACTTTATGGACCAAACATGAAACTTCACTATTAATTTATACGTAAAAAAACTATTTTTTGTTTAAGTTATTAGTAAAATTTCGTGACAAATATTGTAAAATTGTACATTGAAATACGTATTTTTGCAATGATAACGATGTGTTGATACAATGACAGTACAGTAATAAAACAAAAAATTACTAGTAATGTTAATTAATTTCTTTATATGTATATTTGAAAGTGCAATTTAACATAAAATTTCTTGTAAATATGTGTGTACATCTGTGTGGTTTAATCTCGAGTTTATAGTAATATTTGGATTTCTAAATTCGGTATTTATCAACGTGACATGTACAAATTTGTAAAATTATCCAACATTTGTACGTGTAAATTTTCACTTTTTTTACAGCGTAGCATGTAACGCTTAGTTGTTAAAAATAAGTTTACTTGTTAAAGTAAGAATTTAATTCCAAACTACTAAAAGCAGTTGCGTTTTATCTATCGAAAGAACATACACCTCAGAAACAGAAAACGTCTGAATGGTAGTTTCGTTATAACACATTTAATACAAACATAATAATACCCTAAAATGGCAAAGCACACTTTTTTCTATCTACATTTCTCTGTACAGATTAGCGTGTTATTTATTACTACGAAAAACATTATTTTATTTCATGTATACATAAAATTAAGTGTCCCATGCACTCATTCACTCACTCATCAACACACAGCCCTAACTACTAGACCTAAAAACATGAAAATTTGTGGGCGGTTTCCCCTTATCTTGTAGGCAGCCATTAATAAGGGATTTTTCGAAATTCGATAAGTAAAGTGGTGAAAAGAGGCGGAATCCGTTTTCAGCAAATCCCAGACACCTCAACTGAAGAGCTACCGTTACTTTATTTACTTCAAAATATTGTCCAAAGAAATTTTTATTGGCAGATTTTTCGTTTTTTTTTTTAATTCAGAAATTAAGGGGTGAAAAACCATTAAATGTGTTTTAATCTATCTTGGTTTCCTCTTAAACTAGTTGAGATATCAAGGTGATTTTCACTTCAAAATTATAGTTGTATAAATACCACAAAACAATTTTCAGGCGTTTAAGAAATTCAAACTCAAAAGCTGTTTAAAAAATTAAAATATGTTTGCCATTAATCTTCCGTATCTACTAAACCTGGTCAGCTATCGAGGTGGATTTCGCTTTAAAATAAAGCTTACTTAAATATCTAAATATTCATTCAGGATTTTTCGAAATTCGAATTTAAAAACCGTTTAAAAATAACACTTGTTTCCCCTAAATGATCCGAGTCTCCTTAAGCAGTTTTGTTTTAAAATTAAACTTATGTAAATATCTAAAAATCAAAATCAGAATTTTTTGGGTGCGAAAGAAGGAAAATGTTACTGAGCTCTCAAAGAGTCAAGTCAGTATGACCTAGGGAGAAATAATTCAACCACAACCTCGGAGTATTAACATCGTATATTGTTAATTACTTAAAGATTGTTAATTGGGTAGTTCACTAAACTCTTGTCGTAATTTGTAGTTTTTATTTCGTGGTAAATGCTTCTTTTGCATAATTTTCAAGGCTAATTATTGTTCCATTGGTGATTTTAAAGATTGCATAATCGTTGTTATCCCGTGTATTTTATATGCATTTTGATTGAGAGTAAACAAATATTTAAAATTAACTATTTCATTTTTAACTAATAAGAGTTCCATCCCAAATGAGCTCAGATACGTGTATTTTGATTTCATACAACAGCGCTCGCTATCACATACGTACCACGTGAATAATTTTGTTTAGAGAAACTGTTCATATCGAATACATTGCGTGTGTTAGTTACCGTGTACGGCGGTTCACTTATGTTTTACAGAAAGCTCAGTGACTGTGTATCAGACGTCTCAAATATCATAAACATTTGGCCGGATATGATACAGTCTAGGGGCAATGTAATTAAATTTTCTACTGATAATACAACGATTATTATGAAAGAGTATCCCACTGGAATTACTTTTATCTGGGCACGTTTAGTGACATCTGGCTAAAGCCAGCGCCGACACAAGGCTCAAAATAGATCGAATAACAGTTGGGGTGTCACACTTTCATTCCGTTTTGTTTTCAAATATTGATTCAATTAGAGTTGCGGCAAAGATGTTTTGATCCGATTTTGTTCATCTAGGTTACTTTAAAGTTTTATATTGCAACTAAAAAAATTTTTGAAAACATAAAAAAAAATTTTTTTTTTCTTGCCTGCTACACACCTGTATAAAAAGGAAAGCTGCCCAAACGAGGGAAAAATAAAATACATCTGGATATTGCCGAGTTCCGCTTTGGAGGGGTTTTACTGCATTAAGAACTGTGTCTTATTTTCTTTTTTGTTTGAAAATTCCATAATGTATTTAATTTTAAAAATTGTGCGAAGTAGGGTACGCACAAGTTAGACACAGCTTCCCACTATTTCGTTTGGTTTGCCAAAACAATTGAAATAAAATAATTGCAGACAATGCCACGACAGTGATTATCATAATGTGATACACAGTTACGTATTAGGTAATGTGTCCTGCTTCTTTTTCTATTTTAAGAATAAAATGAAGTTGTCAATTTTAAGAAAAATAGTAGCGGGCAAAACTGTGACCGTGCAGTTAGTATGAACATCAAATATTAACATTACCCATGACCAGTAGGTATTTTACTGCTATACCAAATTTATGAGGGTAAATTTCATTTGTACTTGCAAACCTATTTTAAGCGTATAGTACGAACTGCTTGATTTAAATTTTACAAGCAGTCATAAATCTTATGCAATTTATTAATTTACTGTTACAAGTCTAAGAAAAGGCAAAAACAAAAATGTTGGTATTATAGTACAGTTATAAAATTTACTGAAACTGAAAGAAAGGGAGTCTCAAATTTTCACTTTCACTTCACATTACATTTTGTAAGCTAAAAATGAAACATTACATGTGCACAGTTAGCAGCCTTAAAATTAGCAATTAGCTCGCAGGATTTCGTTCCTTTTCACTTGAAACACTAACAAAATTAACTATTTTAGCTAGCTTACAGCATGAATGAAAAAAAAAAAAACTTAGTTTCATGTTTATTTATAATATAAATAATCTGTCAGAAAAGCTAAATAAAAAAAAAAACAATTTTTAATAACATATTTTCAGTTTAGTTGAAATACCTTATAGATGGACCAGGTTCTTGTGAAATGGTGAAATCTGTGTCCTCGTTTCTACGATTACATGAAATTTTAAATAAACTAAGTGGATGTTTCGATTTGAGATGCGATTTTATGCTGGCGGTATTCCTTTTAAGGCGGACGTCCATCTCACGCTTCAAATGCATTGCAGTGTGTCCGTAAACAGAATTTTTCTACGAAGTATTCCACACGTGCCCATTGTACTAACATACGAAAAGACAACAAACACCAGACAAGGTCGGAACCTCATTATTAAGACACCATGGTTTTTAAAAACACTGTTTCTAAGCCCTCCAACATGGATAAAAACGCGCTTTTCAGACGTCCGTATTTCAAAATGTACTAACCGCATGTATGTGAAACTCAGATTGCGACCTGCACTGAACTCAGTTGCTCGTAATGGCGTCGCGGCATTTGATGCGCCTTACAGCTCCGTAGTTTTTCAGCTTCTAATACGTGGGTGGTCGGTGCCCTTAATGCGGTTGACAACGTGTCCACACTATATACACTTGGCCTTTTGATCTTTTAAATACTATGATAAAGTTGTAATACGGACTCACGCCGGTAGTGGTAGACTCGTGTATGGTCTCACAATCATTTACATCAACACAAACAACGTTCGTCTCATGACTTTCATCCGCCATGACGATATGAACATCACGGAAAATAGTTGTAACTTTCAATAAAAATTATGCTATAAGTTAGTGGTACAACGCAGAATTAAACCGAGCGTAGCTCATTACACGCGACGCGATGCGAGGACAAAGATGAAACTGAAGCAAGAGACCGCGAACACGTGGACTGGACTGGACCCGCCTTACTTCGATTAGGAAAAATGTGTGGGATACCTTCTTGGCGTCAGTTCCCAGGCCCCAGCCCACGCGTGTACTGAAAGCGAACAGAGGTAAATAAAGTAATGTGAAGACGTAGCGAGCCCTGTCCTGTCACACGCATATGCACAGAAAGCCAATACCCCACGATATATGTCGATTTCGACATATACGTCGGCTTCGACACGTGCTTCGACCTCGATACATGTCGACCCTCGACACATATGTCAACCCTCGACACATATGTCAACCCTCGACACATATGTCAACCCTCGACACATATGTCGACCCTCGACATATGTCGATCCCGACACATGTCGACTTCGACACGTATCGACATCGACATATCGAAAATATTATCAGATAAATGTCGAAACATCGACATGTAATACATGTCGATGTCGACTTCGACATGTCGACATATCGCACACCCCTATTGTCCGGCTCCTTGCGGCGTTTTTTCGCTTCGTTGGGAGAGGGGGGGGTCTGGTGAGCCTGCCATGACTCTGGGTGGGGCCCCCGAGGAGGTGGGGTGTAGTAAACTACTCAGGGTGTCGAATTAATATAGCCTACACTAATACTATACTAACAAGAAAAATCTAGAAGATATGCTGAAACTGGCTGGCGCTGTTAAAACAGCAGCAGACAGCAAAACCTTTCAACAGTCCCTCGGTGTCAAGCACTTGCAAGCTTGCCTAGAAATTAAAACTCTAAACTAACTGGCCTGCCTAACCGACCTGCGAGCTATAGTTACCCACTCACACTGTGTGTCTTAGTTGTCACGGTTACGTATCCAACACACAGATGAGCGACTGAAGCTGAAGGTCTGGTAGACTGGTAGATGGCAGTGAGCACGATGTGCACACTGCGGCTCTTTCCAGGAGACTAGAAAAACCATGGGTTTATGTATGGTAAAGTCCCTTATTCTGCTCAGCCAATGAGAGACGAGCTGTCTCCTGATTGGTCGCACAGCATGTATTGACTCTGATTGGTTGTGGTGGGTGGAGTGTTTGTTTTGGTTTTGTGCGGTAAGGTTGTTTCTCTTTTAGTCAATGGGATCCACATATTTTTTAATTCAATACTCGGTTGACTGAAACTATTGCTATTGCTAATAATAAATAAAGGCTAATTCTTTCATTTTTCTTTTAATTATATCAGTTTCCTGTGTTAGGTGGTATAGATCTTCCCAAAGGATTTTGTGGCTATTTTCGCATGCATGTTAGGCCAGTCTTGATTTTTGGGTTTCGCCTTTTTTTTTTGCAATTGCTTTTATGTTCTTTGATATGGGTTGATAGAGTATCACCAATGTACATATGGCCACATTCGCAGGGTATCTGATATACACAAGAGTGGGTTTGTTGTGAAGAGGTATGTATACACCAGATGCTCTTGTATCCTTGATTATCCACAGTTCCTTAAGACCATTTGCATGAAGAGATTCTTTAAAATGGTAAAGTGCGGAGACCATGACAACCGTCTCAGTTGATGCAATCTCCATTTTTTCAGCAGAACTACTTTCAACATCGTTTTGTTTTCTATGTGCTTTATGATACTATCATCGGCTTCTTCACGTGCACACTGCAATGATGGTACCAAACTTAATGAACCGGCAATTAGTTTCAAGGATATTTTTGGGGTCTGATTGTGACCTCCCAAATACAAAGATTTTTCTGTTTTCCTTGATTTATAAACCATTCAATAAATTTTTCTTGAAAAACTCTTTTGTTATGGCTAGAGTCCTAGGAAGTGTCCATGTTGACAGGAAGTGGTGTGCTTGAGCTGTTGGGTTAATTTCACTAGGACCTAATTTTGTCCTCCGGCTTTTTTCTAATATTTACTTTCTTCATACAAATCAAAGACAATACCTTGGCAGTCTTTTCAAATTTTCAGTAACTTTTTCCACAAGAAGTCACAGTAATCTCGAAATGTTTTACGTAATAGCAGTTTGACAAACATTTTTCGTGGCCATGAAGTCTATCATTACTGCTGTTCTCTCCTGTGATGCTGTCATCTTAGTAATTAAATCATCCTTAGTTAAAAAACTGTATCTCAAGTTCTTTGCTGAGCTGTGCTTTGTTTGGTATTTGCAAATATCCACCATATGTTAGGAAGTAAAAGTTAGATGTCGGTTCATAATTCAATAATGTGTTTGTAGCCAAACTTCTAGAATGTCCTACTTCTATGCACCAAAGTGCATCACTTGTTTCCTGAAGTACTGATTGTATTGCTGATTTGTCCTTCTTCTTCTTCTTCTTCTTCTTCTTCTTCTTCTTCTTCTTCTTGGGGAATTGCTTATTCATAAGAACAAAAATGTCTCTTGTCTTCTCAGTTAGTCTTTTTTTTAACAAATTGTTTGTAGCTGCTATCTTTTTTTTTGTACTTGTAGTAAGTTGTTAACCATTACTGGCTCAGCAAAAATTACAGTTATGAGGTTTGAAGTCTCACAGCAGTTATTTTTGATGAACGGATTTCCTCGATCAGTAATAAATGTTAACATTTTAGTTATACTTTGTAGATCTTGTATTATTAGTGTCTTTGCATACTCATGATGAAGAGTAATTTCGTCTTCTTATAAACGACGGAAGGTTCTAAGAATACGTTTAAGGCTTTATTTTTCATGTTAAATGAGATCATGATTGCCACTGCTTTTTCCCATCTTGTAATATTAGTTATGCCTCAGGCTCCTTTTGCTGGTTTGTTGTAATGTTACACGAGAGCTCGGTCCAATGCAACACCACTGAATCTGTTTCTAGTATGCTGAACTGTGAAATGATGGTTCTTGAAATCATTATAAATGAAATTATGTTCTTCTTCCAACTTCAAGCAATCATTGCAATATAGTGAGAACCATCTTGCATAATTTGTTCTATCAAAAGAGAAGAAAAAGGCAAACTGTCTCTTACACTGCATCTAGTTGTTTACTCTGTCCGCTCCAATTAGATATCGATGAAGAGGTGCCATAGCAGAGACAAACTGATCCCAATAACAAAATAGCCTACTTTTCTGCTTTCCTTCTTTAAATTTCCTAAAATCATGTTATACTTAATTCAAGTTTTCGATTGCAGCAATGGCATTGTCCAACATATGTTGCTATTCTTCTGCTGCTTCCTTTATACTTACTATTATTGAAAACAGTCCCAAGTACTTAGTGTTATCATCCTGTTCCATGAATGCTCGCCACTGAAGTGCTTGCGTTACTTCCCAAAGCATACAAACAGCTCTAACTTCCCTAACATAGTGGTTGCCTTTTAAAGCACTTTCAGCAGAGTGTGGGCCCAGTGTTTCAGTCTGAACAAGGAGTTTTAATGATCCACTGTGGTTAAGATACATCCCAATACATGATATCACCACCTTTTGGAGACGAAGTCCTCCAAGTCCTAGGAATATGTTGGAAAACTCTTCTGGCTGAAAAAGCTGGATTTATTTTTCTACATGTTGTACTCCTTCATCGCATCATAATGAGCCCTCTTGAAGGTTTAACTGTTTCAGAATGTATTTGATGTTATACATTGTTGTGTACACTGAATTATACTGAGTTGCAGGATATGGCAAGATTGGGATGAATCCTGTAACTGTAATATGAGATGGATGCTTACATAACATAATCATAAAAATAATTTCTGGGTGGAATCTTAACTTCTTCAGGGAAATCTAACTCAGGAATATTTCATTTCTTAAGAAATCTGGATAGAAACCACACAGGATCCAGATTTTGACCTGCAGTTTTTATCTCGTTGGCTGTGATCAAGTCACTGCTCGGGATGAAGGTACTGGAAACAGTGCATCTTTGTTCAGGTTTTTGGTAGTACATACATTTTTGTGCAACTATTTCTTTTTTTTTAAGATTCGGTTTGTAACATCATTACCAAATGTATTTGTATAGTTCTCTGGATCATCCACACATTATAATGATACATTAAGTTGGTAACCTTGATCCTCTTGATCTTGGAACAAAACCAATATGTCACGTGTCTCATGCATGCCTGATATGGTAGCTTCTTCTCTGTCAAAATTGTGCGTAGCACCACGAACTAGAATGTCAACTTTTATTGAAAACGAAGGAATTGGAACACGGTGCTAGCATTTTGTCTTGACGAAGTATATCGTCATAACTGCAAAATTGTCCTTGATGATTGAACATGGCGATAAAGAATTTTTGATCTACTTATGTTGTGTATTGCCTGAGTATTGGTGATATGGAGTGTTGTTTTTTTTTTTTTTTCAAGCCATTGTGAATGATAAAATAAGCTATCTAAACAGAGTATCACATCTACATTCGGGATTTTTTGATTTGCCAGATGAAGGTGCTAGTTATTGTAGGAACCTTTCCCACTGCTATGGTCGTGAGTGTTCGAACTCAGATTCAGACATTTTTTAGGTCAGCTGTGTCACCAAAGTTACCACTTAATTGAAAGTTATTGGATCACAATATCGTAACTTTATTCTAATTTAACTTAATCTAAATTGCACTGCTTAAAGTATCATGAAAGATGTACTGCAAACGACTGTTAAGAACAGGCTGATTCAGAATTGGTACAATGTCTTTAGAACTGATTATGTTTTCTTGTTCTTTACTAAAGATAAACTTTGTGGCTGATTGTGCATTTTGTCATGAAACGAACTTTAAACTCTTTCTCAGAAAGACATTCTGTCACATTTGCAATATAATTTTTTTCACTTTTACTACCAGAAACTTTAACAATCAAATAATCATTACATTTTAGCGTAATTTCATAATGTTGTTCATAATTTGATTCAGAGTCTGACACCGAATCAGATGAACTGTAAATCTCAGGGTGTCTAAGTCTTCTATCGTTTCTGCTTTCACCACTGCAAAAGTTGGCATGCAACTCCTAATCAGAGTCAGAGGTGTCTTGAGCAGGAAAACTAACTGGTTGCTCTGTGGTAGATGTGTTGCGATCTGTTTAGTATTATTAATGAAAACAATTCACAAAGCTAAAGGCGGAATTAAAGTGATTTGGGCATCTCTCAACAACTAGTTTCTTGAGATCTTATGACTACAAGGGTGAATGAAGTGAGTATGGAGCAGTGCTGGAATGAAAGAGCGGGAAAACGGGAAACCTTGAGAAAACCAGATCAGAGACATTTTTCAACTAGAAGGGGATAAAATAGAAATTAAAAATCATACATTAAAATTTAGGACTCTAAAAAGTACCACAGTGTAAAAAGGATACAGTAAATTACCGAAAGTGGCATCAATCCCATCCCATAATGATGAAATGTACCAGCTTCGCAGCTAGTGCACGAGAGACGTCTAACTTGCAGACTTCGATATCCCTTCTTGAATACCACTTCATGTATCTTCATTGTGCCTTTGAACACTGGAATATTATTTGGTATATACTTGTCAACGTTGGTTATTACTGATTCGTGAACTTGTTTCACTGACACAACCTTGTAGTGGTGTTGCAGAAGAGGAACTAGCATGTCACAATCTGGAATATCAACTTGATATGATACCCAGCCATCTGCTGTTCTTTTCAAAGTTGCCCCAACCCCGTTTGGAGCACCCTTTCCATGGGCACTTTCACTGAAATTCCAGTGAATTTCTTCCACATTCAATTCTTCTGACAAACAGCCACCCAATAGCTGAAACATTTTCCTGTTCTTGTACTAGGTACAGGGTCCATCGCCAAGGAAGTGAGCCTTTTTTCAATTCAGGAATATGCGACTTTATGTCCTCAATGACAGGCAGTAAATGGGCGACTATTGCTGCAGGATCATGTCTATTACACGAGCTGACTGTTCCATATGAAATAGGTGATTTTGCAATATCCATATGAAAGTACAAAATACAAGTATGAATAGTTACTTGGGGTTTTGATCCTCCAAATTGTGCTGACTGGATTTCTTTTGAATATTTGCACGTATTGTTTTAGGAAAAGCCAATATGTATCAACACTTCATTCTGCAAAATATTTTGTTTTTGAAATTGCCTCGTATTGGTGGCATATGTTTGACACATGGACCATGAAAGGAATGACTTCTCTTGAGAAAATGCCCACTAGTTGATTTTTAGAACCTTCTTTCATAACTTTGACAGTTTTTTGTACATAATTTGATTTTATTTTTTAACTGTACATGGACTTTTTGGTAGTCCATCTTTGGAAAAACACGGGACAGTTATCAGAATCTTCTTTAGTCTGTATCTATTTTGATTTGCAATTATTACACCGTTGTTCTAAGCATGCTTCATCTTTAGGGTCACAACACAGTGTTCTAAGAACATCATCTGGTGTTTTCTCATCAATAATGTTCATGGTATTCATCTTTCTTATTAACAGAAGCATATTTTCGTGTGTTTTGCACAAGCAGGTTTCTCTTTCAGATACCTTCGGAAACAAAACCCAATAAGGTCGAAGTCTGAAAAATTTCTTGGTTGCTCAAATTCTGATACTGGGGCATTGTTCTTTGAAGGTCTTAGCAGGTTCTGAAGTGTGTAATTTAAAAAACGCTTTTACTTCTTCAGGTTGTTTCTTTCCTGAGCACAGGCAACTTCATTTATCTGTCTCTAAAAATTCTGTTACATCAGATCTTGCCTTTTCGAAGATTAATCTCCCTTTCAAAACTTTCTTATGGGTTTGATGGTTGTTGAACATTTTGTTTTTAAGTAAGTGTACTCAAATAATTCAAGAAACGATATTTTCGCACTATTTTTCCACTTAAAACTCTCACCATAGCTCTTTTAACATTGGGTGACTTTTGCTTCTTTAAGTTGTGCTGTATTTGTTTGCTTATAAACTCTGCAAACAACAGTTTTTTTGTATAGTTTATTTTCAGTTTTTTTCTCTCAACTTTCCAGGAGTCTTCGAGCATTCTTTCTTGGACTCTCGTCTTCAATCCGCGTCCTTTTATTTAACTTACTCAATCTTATGTTGTACTTTTCTAACCTCCTTTGGATTTTTTTGTTTTCATCTTCCAGCGCCTTCACCTTTTGTTGTAGCTTGTATCGATGTCTTCAAACCATTTTCCTTCCCCTTCTTTCCCACTCTTACGTTTTTCTTCTTTTTCATTAATTACCATGGTAGCTTTATTTGTTGCTGTACATTCTTCTGTTTTTTGCTCCATATTCTGCTGGTGTTTTTCTTTTTACGATAACTTTTTGCTTTATCTTTCCATATTTTTCTTGCTGCTCTTTTTTCACGGACACTCATCATTTCAATAGTCTTAATTTTTCCACATCCTATCCTCTGGTGATGTCGTTCTCTCTTTTTTTCTTAGCCTCTTTATACAAAATAGGGTTTTCAAGTAACTTCTGTCTCGATCGTATCATGCTAAGTTTTTTCTGTTCTCTCCATTTCTGAATTTGAGCATCTGACTGGTTCTTTTTTCTTTTTTTGAGGGTGCCATCTTTGAAAAACTCTGATGATCTTTCCAGATTTGTTGTTGAACATCTCTGTCTCATTCAGGATATCGTGCGGCCGGAAATGTAACTCGCATACTTAAATGTGAAAAATTCCGTAATTATTACTAGTTAATAGATTTATTACCATATTATTTACATTAGTGTGTTAAATACTTTTCCCTTTTTTAAATTTTTAAATTTTACATTCATTTACTTGAAAGGTTAAAGTCTGTGTAAAAATTGTATGTACTGCCTCAGTAATTAATATGTTTACACAATAATTCTATGTTTAAATTCATCTGAAGAGCACATTTCTGATTGTTTCTGGAAGTGATATGTCAAATGTCCGAATTGGTAGTGAAGTACGGAAGAACGGAAAGCCACGAACACTAGCACTTTTCGCGTCCCAGTAGCCTACACGTAGTGCTGTTTTGAAATACAAATATTATGACTTACATTTATGGTTGTGTTGTTTAATTGACAAGAGTGACGTTTATTTGCAAACTTCAGTTTTTAAATTTTTTATATTACCGTAGTACTGATAGATTCGAATCAAAGAGCCAGTAATCCATTTTTCAAAGCCATTAGTTATGCTTTACGTAGAATGACAAGACTTAGTTTACAGTAAACATTGTATTTACAGTAACAATATTTTAATGTCAAATACATGTCAAAAGTAAGAAGTTAGCAGCACTTTTTTTGAAAGTCCTGGGAATTAGTTCCAAGAAAGCTGAATTTTTGTGGAGACACCATTTTAACATACTAAAATTCCCCATTGATCCGATGTCGGCAACTCGTTGCTATATTGAATAATTGCGGCCAAAAATGGTATTTTAGTAAATAAATCTTGAACCACTTATTAAAACACAAAATGTTTCAAATGAAAAACATTTATAGCAAAATTATCTATAAAAGGTCTTCTTAGACATTTTATCGTAAAATGAGTCGTTAAAAAGTAATAGCCTCTTAATTATGTAATAAATTGAAGTTTGTTCATAAAATTGTACACCATACTTAATTTTGATAAAGTCACACTCGTGTTCCTGAATCCTGTGTGTCTACCTGATGACGGGAAGAGATTCCAGTTCCCGAAACGTCGTAACACTGTCTGTCTGGAAAACTACTTTGTTTTGTTTCGTCTCTTCATTGTGTCGTTTGTCTTGTCTGTATATCTGATATCTGTTGCATTTTGTCTCGTCTACTTGTTGTGTTCTTTTGTTATTTTTCTGTTCGTGTCTGATATCTACTGTGTTTGTTGTTTCGTCTCATCGTTGTGTCGCATGTTATTTGGTTTTTATTTTATTTGTTATTAATTTCATTTATTATCTGTTTGTTCCTTGTTTTTATTTGACCCGATTCCATTTTGGAATTTCTTGTTGTGTATGTATCTTGCTGACTAAGCATACTCTGCTTATTTTATGGTTTCTTTTATTTGTTTTGTTTTTCTTTGACAGTCGTTCAATTTTGCAATGGAGTACATCCAAGAAACTGATTATAGTCATTAATCTTCTACATTATTTATTCAAATACTGTATACGGTTATAATATCTGGTTTCTTGCAATAATATTTTTTTATATTACCCGTGCACGTAAACATGATTGTAGCAAAATAATAATGATACTTCAAAGTAGTGCAACTAGCATTCTCAAAAGTTTTATTCTCTGTTGAAAATACGCAATCATTGAGCAAGTGGCTTAACATTGCTTGTACCTACCTCCTTCAATGAGTTAAGTATGGGCAGTAAGGTAACATGAAAAAATAAACATAAAGAAATATATCAGTTAATGCTTTCAGTTCTTACTAAATAAGTAAGAGCTAAAATGCATCATCATAAAATACACTGAACAATGTTCACCCCTAAATATTTATTTATAACTATTTGCATTAAATTTATACACACACACGATAAGAGATGAATCGAGATGTATTTTCACTGTCTATTTCATGATATTGGACCGAATGTCCTTAATCACTTGCAAGCAGAGGGCTTGTTCGAAACACAAATTGCTGGTAGCTTGTCGCAAGTCTCGGAGAATCTTAATGATTTCCATGCCAGACGTATGGCACTTATCATATCTATTATGCTCGGAAGGCACTGCTGCTGCTACTGTGGCTGTTGCTAATGATATAACACATGGTTGAGAGGTGCCAGCCGAACACTTGTAATTGACCCCTTTAAAAAAATATGATCCCGCCCACTTCCGAACGCTGTTGAACTGTGGTGGCCATATTTCTAAACATCTGCATCGTTTGGTGGACCATATTCCGGAAGAGCTGCATCGCTCGCCTTTACCTCCTGCAGCCATTCCGTTTTGTCTTCAACATTATATCCATGCATGGATGTTGCCTGGTGGTGGTGCGAAGATGCCCTATCAAGTCCGAGCTTTTCTGCTGAGGTTCACGATTTTTTCAACCTTGGTACGGTTTACGTCTTCGAGCAGATCATGGTGGTTTAAGCGAGGACTACAAGTGTTGTACTCACTCGCCTCGCCCAGTCCTGCGAAGACGACTGTTGAGGTGTTTGCTGCCATCTTTGCATGAAGTAAATCTCCGGTTGTGGTGGAATACGTCTAATCTCCTTCCAGCATTGTACTAGACACAAATTCTCCGGACACGACTTTAACATATAAAGATTAACTGTTAAGCGCGGAAAGGGAAATCTGGCTTATATGCAAACAAGTCACTCCCTCTGTCCACCCTATTTCATCCCCCTTTCCCGGAAAGTGCACAGGCTTTCGTTGCTTTGCATTATATCGCCCCTCCTTTTCATACAGAGGGAGGGGTACCGCGTCCACATAACCTATCACTCCTCCGTTATCACATTGGTATTTGAAACATAAGTTTTCCTTTATAATACTTTTTTTTAAGAAAGAAAAACAAATGTTAAAGTTATAATTTTTTCGACAGTACTTAGAGTAAGAATTAATTTTAATTTTGTTAGTAAATTATTAAGAAAATATAGCTATAGATATTTCTCCCCATTCTGGAATTACCTTTCGTTGAAATACAGTCCGCCTCAGACATGCTTTTGTGGGCGGGGCAAACATTAAAAAATAGACAGAGTGCATTTGCTCTCTCCCTCCTTTATGCATCAACAGACACCCCTCTAGAGATTAGCAAAGTTATTCAAATTATGAGAACATTCTGCTGTCTTAGTTCGCACATGTCTAGAAAGAGACAGTACTCACATCTTCTGTCTCTTACTACATGACCTTGCCAATTTATTAACTGCCCTGCACGAGGATACACAGTACTTTGCAAAAGCTCGGCATTGAAGAAAGACGTAAAACGTATTTCCCTCTTTCTCGACTTGGCTTTGTCAATTCTCAGGTACCTATATATGAGGCTACATTTTTTCATACCGTCACTATTCCCCGCATCTACATTTTACTGTAGCAGCAGTCGAGAGGGCAAAATCCAAATCCATTCGTAGGTAAAGTAGGTACCACGTAAATTCTGTTCTCAACACATTTAGATATGATTGATGACTGAACTCAGATTTGATTATTTTATATAATATAATAACTCTTCAAGTTATTAAAAAAATAAAAAATTTATTACAATCTAAGATTACATATATTTTATAACTAAAAATTCTATACATCGGTAATGTATTTCTTGATTGATTTTATATATGTGAATTACTAGTCTTTGAAATTCTAGTTGGCTTTGCAAACGTGATATTATTTTGGTCATTGCAGCTGGAACATTGACGTATGTTGTGGTGTGGGCAAATATGATAGAAATACAATATATAAAACTGTTCCTTTTACAGTAGCACATTGCTCTATGGATAGTTTAGTTTTTGTATTTTGGTATTTATAAATTGAAATCGTGAGTTTAGAATATAGCTATGCTCTTTTAATTATTATTTTGATGAGTTAAAATTTAAAGTATTTATAAACACATTCTAATAAGAACAGCCTAAGAAAAATTTAGTCCGTAAATGTATAACCACCATAGAAAATGGAGATATAAGAACATGCATTTTTCTAGTGTTTCCGGTTCACGCCTTTGTTATGTCTGGCGCTTTAACAATGCCACAGAATAAATAAGTAGTGACAGAAGCGACAAGGGAATTTTTTTTATTATTATCGTACCAGCTCTCGGGGCATACAGTAATATAAAGAATACCACATTGATTAGAGACATTGGTTTATGCTACCATTTGTAGTGCTTAAGATACTGTAATTAATTTGTATATTAACTAAATGTTTAAAAATAATAAACATGACGATTCGAGGCTCGATATCAGATTATAACTAACCCTATTAGAAGCAACATAATGGGAAATTTTTAACGATTGTTACTGTACCAGCTCTCGATGCGAACATGAACGTAAACACATCCATGTGGAATTTGAGACATTGGTTTAAACAACTGCTTATATATATTAAACAACGGCTTTTATTTCAAGAAATGCTGTAATTTGTTTGTATCTCAATTATATGTTTATAAATGGTAAATGTGATGTTACTTAAGTTGCAATTACCTCACAGATATTAAAACAGGTCGTACTAAACTCTAGTCTAACCAAACTTTTACGAACTCCGACTCAATGACAATCCAAACAGAATTCGAGTACGATACAAATCATGTCTTGTCGCTTCTGTTAGTACTTATTTATTCTGTGACGATGCTAAAATGCTTTTAAGATATTTGGACTGGGTTCGCTGCTCGATTCGTATATTGCATCTTTTTCGCCCTAATAGAATGTGTAGTAGCACATCGATAATTTTGTTAAAACAAACAAAATCAAAATTTATATGTTTGACTATTCTTTGCAAACAAACGTGCATAGTTACTGGCTAGTGAATGTTATATTTTTAAAAAAATTTACGGAATGTACCTAAACCAAAAATACATAGAACACTAATATTCATGCTCTTGACAGTATGTATGCTATGATAAAGTATAACACGACGGAATTTGTTAAATATCTACCCAAGAGTATGTAAATGTAAAGAAAGAGGGAATTCGATGCTATAAGATGGTAACAACATTCTACTTCTTTATGTAACTAGCGCGCCCGTTTAGCGAACGTTGATATTGAGAAGTATGATCGTTAAATGCATCCTTATAGTTTTCTTGCCACTTTGATGCGGATCCCACATGTACCTTCTGTTTACATTTTGACGTGTTGTCTATGACTTAACCTTACAGTTGTAATCAATGCTGTAAATGTGTGCAATAAATAAAACATTGAATTATGTACGTAAAATAAAAGGTGATGTATAATATTTGTTTGAATAAGAATACATATTAAGTTAATGTTGTTTGTTTATTCATTCTTGGCGAGCGAAGAAAATTTAGTTAATTGTGCTGGAATAAATGTTCTTAAGACAGAACTTATATTATGCAGTAACGATGATGGCAAAAGCAAATACCATAATGTAAGTAAGTCTAATGTGCAACTTAAACCGTACACAATGTCATATACAGTCAAGTGTAGTACTGTTTTATGCAGCCTAACGAAATAGTTGCATACACAAATTGTAAGTTCAGTCAAATAATAAAGTGTTATTTATTTAAAGTTACAAAAAAATAAATTGATAATTTTATTAACACTATACATTTATTAACATGTTATGTCCATTTCTCTGATATATCTGGTAAACACACAACCATTGTGTGCCTCAATTTAACAATTACAATGTAATGCAGTTACAAATATATCATAATCTTAAATGGAGGTAAGCAACTTGAGAGTTATTTTCCAATTTTATGTTACTGAAACTTTCAGTAACTATAACTGTTATTGTCATAGGTCATGTTTCCACAAAGCCTAAATGAATAAACTAATCACTAGCATAAACAACTCTCTGGCTCTCTTGTCTAGTTTGTGGAGAAACTACCAACTACAAGTTTGGAATAAGGTTAAACCATTTCCTTATCCGAGTTATACTCCAGCCACGGGAATAACAGTAGTAAAACACATATATTTTGCTGAAACACTATGTGTATTTACTCCAAAAAATGCACTTGAATAGTCACTGTAACATAGCGTTTGCTACGTTACATTTAAGGAAAATTTGTTTGTTCATTTAATTTGTCTAATAGTTGGTAACCATAACTCATGTATATTTCAATAAGTTTAACGTAATGCTAGGAAGCAGGGATTTGGGATAGTTTGTCTTTGGTAATGTTGTAATGTTTATTTATTTTATTGTACTGGTATCCACGCATTTTA